>APFE031352589.1:19853-43921 GCA_000404065.3 Pinus taeda | reverse complement strand
CCTACACGGAGGGGATGTTTGGAGTGAAATCCTTTTACTCGAAAGATTGAGAGTGAGGATTGCAAGAAGAGCTGTGGATCTTATCCATAAGCAGCTCTCTTGTATCATCATTCTTGAAGTCTCGATGATGGATTGCATTTGGGATTTGAAACGTTGGCATAAAAATCTTCATACTGTGGGTTCTCCAGTTACTAATTCAACAGATACAAACCACAGATCTCTAAAATCCATAATATGTAATAAAATTTATTCCTGAACAGAATTTATATAATATGTCGTAAATAGACCATAGCAATTTATCTAGATTGCAGATTCTGCAAAGTCAACCGCAATTAACTTTGTTCCATTCCAATTGATTATTGAATCTGAAATCGAGATAAGCCCAAGATGACCACGAACACTAGGGCGTTGTAATGGCTGCAAAACGGTTGAATTGAAGAACATATGAATAACTATAGTGGCTGCAAAACGGTTGAATTGAAGAACATATGAATAACTATAGCGTTTAAAGGATTGAAAATAAGTAAAACAATACAATTATTTTGATTATTAGATTTCAGAGTAATTATAGTAATCATTTTTATGTTTTTAAGTCAATATCATGACTCATTATTAGGAAAAATTTGTGACGGAGAGAAAGATAAAAAAAAAACAACCAAATATAAAACAAGTTTTTCTGAATAATAGAGTCATGCTATTGATAAAAAAAAAAAATCCAAAACAAAAATGAATACTGTGATTACTCTCAGATGTAATTACCATCAAAATCCTCACCACAAAAATCTCCAAACTCTCAATACAATAATTGTTATAAATTAATAATGAGTTTTTGTGTGAAATACATACTCCCGCATCGAGTGTGATGAGGAACATTTCTGCCGCAGCTTTGAATGACGCTAACAACCTTGGATACGTTGATGAGCTTTGCAATTTGAGGAGTAACCTTGGGATAAACGCACCCCAGGTCTGCACTTCTTATGAGACCACAACACGCAGCAGAAGGAGATTCTCCTGACAGTATGGAACTGCAATTGTTCACTAAACCTTGGACCTCATCCCCACATTTGTCTGCTTCCACATGAATTGCAGCAGCAGCCAAGATGAGGCAGATGCAGACAAATCGAAATCTTCTGAAATTGGCCATAATTCTGAAATCCTCTCTACAAAATTCTGATTGCAGAAAAGTTGTGTGTGTATGATTTCATTTGTGTGGAGGAATGGAATGTTATATAGAATTTTGGAGAGAAGAAAACTGTGATCATTAATGATTCACATAGTACTCCACTTTGGAAAATAAATAGATTGTGGACGACGTTTACTTTGATTTCAGTGGGAATCAAATCACACTTTTTTCTCATGTTGTGGCAGTGGCAGACTTGAATAAAAATTTATAAAATATTTATAAAACCATTTAAATAATTTATATTTATTATTTAAAAAAAAAATTTATAATTTCTTTATAAATTACTTATTTTTTAAATCAATAATTTTTTATTTTCCATGACTTTTTATCATTTTACAAGGAAAGGAGTCACAAGGACTAACTTTATCCCCATCTTTTGGAAAAAGGAGCCTCACTTTTTATTTGAAAAAGGACGCGTCTGTTATTAATATTAGTGAAGATTTTAAAAAAATATCTAATATGATTTTTTTTGTAGATATATAGTTTAATATTTATTTTTTATATTTTATAAAAATAAATAAAATAATTTTTCCCACCCATCATTATTTATCCTTTAAAGATAAATTAGATTGCTTCTCCCGCAGAACTTATGATAGAGCTTTCTAGAAATAAACACTTCGAAAATTTCAGTGTATTAGAATTTAAAGCAGTTGTCTATAATGCGATTTTTTGAAAGTTTTTCTGGTGGGTTTTTCCGGTCAAGATCTGGCAGCAATTTATTGGAATAGCAAGTTTGATAGCTAGTTTCTACGCAATCAAAGCGTCCCACTGGTTTTTCAGGGTGCTGAATCTAAATATGCAGTTAAAAAACCATTTTAACGGCAACAAATCAAGATTTAACCTCAATTTCTTCTGCCGAATTCCATCGCCAAAATCTCCAAAAAATCGCATTATACACAACTCCTAATAAAAAAAAATACCTAACGAACTATGAGGAAGAGATTGTAAAAGGAGTACCTAAGGAGACAATCACTTTCAATCACAAAGCATCGAGGATGTTAACGAATTAAAGTGCTTAACAATTCCCTGTTTCTTCATCTTGTCCTGACGATGAACCACATTGGTTGGTTCTGCTTAACAATTCCCTGTTTCTTCATCTTGTCCTGACGATGAACCACATTGGTTGGTTCGAAACGCGTCGACGAAAGTCTTTCTTATGTGATTTACGCTGAAGCTCTCCTTATAACTATGACAAATCACAGAAGTCTCAATTCTACAACTTTCAAGTAAACGTTTTGTTATGGAGTTGTCTATAATGCGACTTTTTGGAGATTCCGGTGATGGAATCCGGCGGAAGAAATGAGGTTAAATCTTGATTTTTAGCAGTTAAAATGGTTTTTTAACTGCATATTTGGATTCAGCGCCCTGGAAAACCCCTGGGAGCTATTGATTGTGCAGAAACTAGCTATCAAACTTGGGATTCCAATGAATTGCTGCGGGATTTTGACCGGAAAAATCCGCTGGAAAAGCTTTCAAAAAGTCGCGTTATAGACTACTTCTTTTGTTATTAACGCTATTTTCGAAATATATAGCTTTCGTTAGATTTTTAAACAAAAGTTTAAATGAAATTTTCGATAACCTCTTCTTCGAAGATAATTTTATTTATTTTTTTATTTTTATTTTTATTGAATTTCGCCGAAGGATAATTATTTATTTATTTGATCTAATCGATTGAATATTCTGTCAGAATCAGAATTGGTTATCATGTTAGATCAAAATGTACATAAATTTGATTGAAATTTAAAAATTTTATTTTTTTATTCCATGTCCTAATTATATTATTAAAATAAAAATTAAATGATTTACCATTTTAAATATGTTTATTCAAATTTTTTTTTTTCCAATTTATGAGAATGTTTTATTAATTTTTAATTTTTTTAATTTTTTAAGTTGTTTTAATAACTTTGATTTTAGAATGTATATTTCTATAATTATTAATATGATGTAGTTGAAATTTTTTGGAATGTTATATGTTATTATTGGTATGTCTGATATTTTGGAAGAATACTTCACTCATCTTTAAGGACATTAAATTTTCTTATGATGAGACGAGTGTCAGCCCTAATTAAATATAGGAATTAAAATATAGTTGTTAGGGAGGACAAAGATGAAGACACCGTTGATTATAAACTAGCCTAGATCTATCTTAACCACGAATCTATCAAGCGTCGGGAGGTGTCAAATCTCTGGAGATGAAAACCTTTTTTTTTAGTGCAAAACTTGAGGAAAGGTTTGCACCTCGAGATACTTGATCCCTCTCCACGCTTCATAGATTCGGGGTTAAGATGGATATAGTTTGGTTATATAATATCTATATTTCTATCTATGTGTCTCTTTCTTATTCCCTCTCTCTATCTCACCCCAAACATACACACTCTCTCTCCATATCCATCTATCTCTCTCTCCCTCTCCCTCTTCCCTCCCGCTGTCCTCTCTCCCTCACTCTCTCTCCATCTCTCTCTTGTCACTCCCTCTCTCTCTCCACCTTTGTCCCTCTATGTTTTTCTTCTTTACTCCCTCTCTCACCCCTCCAACTCCATCTTTCTCCCTCTCTCCCTTTCTTTCCCACCTCGCTCTATCTCCCCCCCTTCCCTCATCACGCTCTCCCTTTCTTCCTACCAAATCTGTCACTATCTCCCACCCTCTCTCCTTTTCTCTTTCCCCTCTATCTTTGTGTCTCCCCCTCTCTCTCTTCCCCTTCTCTCCCTCTCTTCCCTACTCTCCTCTTCTCTCTCTTCCCTACTCTCCTCTGTCCCTCACTCTCTCTCCAGGTCTCCCTTGTCACTCCCTCTCTCTCTTCACCTCTATCTCTCCATGTCATCATTATTTCCTCCCACTCTGTCCCCCTCAAAGCCCATATCTCTCTCTCCCTCTCTCCTCTCTCTCCCCTCATCTCTCTCTTCCTTCCTCTCTCTCACCTCCCTCTCTCCTTCTCTCTCCCCCTCCTCTCTCTCTTCTTTCCTCTGTTTCCCCCTCTCTCTCTCCCCCCATCACTCTCTTTCTAAAGCTTTGTCTCTCTCTCCACCCTCCAACTCAGTCACTCTTTACTAGCCTCCCTCAGCATCACCCTCTTTCTCTCACTTAAATGTGATCCCATTGTATTGTGTTTAAGAAAGTATCTAAATTAGAAAAACTCAATTGGTTGTAAAATGTTAAAGCTATATTTTGGATCAATCATGCCAAAGAAAATACAATAATGAAAAACTTAATAGAATCATGCATTATCTTTCCTCTAATACTGTTAGTTACCTTGCTTACTCTAATTACTTGGATGCTTAGTTAAGATGGATCTATGTTGGTCTTAATAATATTATTTATATGATATAAGTTTTTATAATTATTATAATTATATTAATTTCACATGTTTATATATAAAAGTATTCTCATTTTTAATTTTATTAAAACCTTGATTTAATATCTATGGGAATAAATCCCCAAGGGATAGCTCACTTGTTTGAGTATTTAAATTTTCAATATTAATTGATCCAACATTTAAATATTTACACCCATCCTCCATATTGGGGTTAACGTTTTATGTATCGTTTAACCTTTTGTTTATTACTTTTAACCTTTTATTAATCGAGGCAACCTTTAAACATTTACACTCATAACATTTTGTTTATTACTTTTAACTTTTTATTAATCGAGCCAACATTCAAATGTTTACACTCATTTCCTCCTATATCACTTTTAGCTTTTAATTATTTTTTTATTGAGTGGACATTTAAAATTGTTTACATACTTACATTACACATACACATCTACCCTATAATTGGCTGTAGAGCGCCTCTAGGCCGAATTATAGGAATTAAAACAAAAAACAATGAATTCAAGTCAATTGGTAAATTAATAATAATTCAATGATTTGTTAAGAGTCAAAACTTAATTAAATAAATTTAATTTAGGTATCTTAAGGTGGCTTAAGTAAATAGGAAAAATTTAAATGAAACCACAAATTGTGTGATAATAATAATAATTAGATAGATTGATATTATTATTTAGGGAAATTTGAATTAAGAAAAAATTAATAATAAATAAAAATTAGTATTAGAATTAGAAAATTGTTTAAGTTAAACTAAATTAATAGAATGTAATATTTAAACATTATATATAATATATAGATTAATTATGATTTTTTTATTAAGGATTCTTTGCTATATGTGTACGTGGAATGTGAAAAAAGTTTCTGTCAATATTTTTAAAATGCTGGGTTTCAATTAAAAAACAATAAATAATAAAGGAATTAAAATTGAAATTTAAACATTCAATTTGTTTCCTTAATTGATAATAAAAAAATTAAAGTAATAAATAACAATTAAAAAAAATAAATAAATAATAAAATTCGATACTCCACCTTTAGTTTAGAAGTTTGCCTTTGATTTATGTTCCCAATCCACCTATCTAGAGAATAACTATATGCGGCTCTTCAACCATTTTATGAACCCAAAACTAATTTCAGGGTGGCATGCAGATAAAGTTTTCACATGAATGGCCCACTCTTCTTTGGATGGAAAGCTGTAACAGAGCTAACCACTTTCTCCATTAGGTTTATTTCTTAGTAATTTGTTGTTATTTATAGATTGAAGTGGAAATAAACAAAATCAAAATATAACAAATTGAATTTTATTATTTTTTAGATAAAATTATCTATATAATTATATATTTATATATATATATATATTATTATTATATATATATATATATATATATATATATATATCACATTAAAAAATATAACACATAAGTAGTAATTATAAATTAAAATCATTTCACCTTATAAATTAAAATAGCGATCCCATTTTAAATTTAATTAATACTCCCATAAAGACTTAGTACGTACAATGGATATTCACCCCCACTTTACCATTGATATTATTAACTTGTAAATGTGATTTGCTACAATATCATGGGCCAATACCATGGCTTATCAATACCACATTCCCAAAAAACCATAAATTATTTCACAACCAAAATTAACAATATGAGAATATTCTTAACCAAGGATATTTTCCTGCACTTTAATATGGATATTATTAATTGGTTTGTTACAATACCTTGGGCAAATTTCATGGATTATCAATACCACATGCCAAAAAACCCTATCTTATTTTTCAATAAAAATATTTAATTTAATTTTTATAACATTTATAACATTTTTTTTAAATAAATCTAAAAGAAAAAAGTTTATAATTACTTTTGAGATACATATAAACCCTCTATCCTCACAACTACTAAAAATATTCCCATAGAAATTAAATCAAAGTTTTAATAAAATTAAAAATGAGTCTGCTTTTATTTTTTTTTTTTCCAAAGGAAAAATCGTATTCTTTCATTAATGGTGAAAAATTACATGTAGTAAATGCTGTTCAACATATGTGGATTTCCTTCATAACTTAAAAGTCTATGGTCCTTCCTGTACATGTCTATATCATAATCAAATAATCATCACGCAGGATGATGCTGTATCAAATTGTAAAAAAATACCACGCAGGATGTATGTATAAAAAGAAAAATATATACTTGGATCTTGCAGAATGCTACTCATAAGATACTAGATCAACTTTTATACATGGCAAAATCAATGGTCATCCACCCAAGGGTAGACTTTGTTTATGTAGGGCCTGTGGTAGTATTGATACTGTGAGTTACCCCTCTGTTCGCTAACTATCCACTATCCTCCTGGAATGTGCGTGGCTTCCTTGGATAATCCGTCGGCACAATGATTGTGCTCCCTGTAAATATGGCGAACAATGATGCTGTTAAAATGTGCTTTGAGGTGCATAACTTCATCCAATATATTTAAGAGTGTGTGTGTGTGGCATCTAGATTTTAGATTGATCCAATTTATGATAATGTTTGAATCCCCAAAGCTCTGTAAATCTTTGCAGTCATGATTTAATGCAAAATGCATAAGGTGTCTGATGGTTATGAGTTCAGCGAAGTTGTTCATTCCCGTGCCTAAGCCCATCCTCACTTTCAAATGACGATTCGCTGATAAATATAAAATGAACCCCCCACCACATCTGTGCTGTTGTGCAGCACCGTTGAAAAAGGCCCATGGTATAGATTGGTCTATGGGATTTGGGGCGGCTGGTTTGCGGGTGCGAGGAGGGGTAATTTCTGGAAGTTCATGGTATGCTGCGATGATTTTGGCGGTGACAGATTGCTAGTGAATTGAGCCATTTTCGAAAATCATTTTGTTTCTTGCCAAAAAAATTGCCCAGCTAATAATAAGGGGAAGGCACACTCGATTTGTTCCAGAATGAGCATGATACCAATTCTCCCATGCTACCGCGATGTTTTCATTTTCCCAATTACTCACAATACCGAGCTCTTTAGTCACCATCTTCCAAATCTGTTTAGTTATTCCACATGCAAGAAAAAGATGAATGGTCAATTCTAACTACTACTTACAGATGATGCACCAAGTAGGGCCGTGCACAGATCTTCGCATGAGCACTTCCCCTGTAGGGACCTTATTCCAGAGTAAGCATCAGAAAAAGAGTTTAGTTCTGGGAGGGGTCTTTAATTTCCAAATGATCTTCCACCAGCTCTGCACTATTTCCGGCTTTTTGTACCCAATCAAACACAGATACCCTTCCTTGCAGGTATAAAATCTTGATTCTGACTTATCCCACATGAGCTCGTCTGGTCCGTCTTTAACGCGAATATGAGACTCACTTAATGCATTAGTGTAATCATCCCAATTTTGATGTCATTCCGGAGGTAGATTAAGCTGCACTGCTGATTTCCATGCCTGTGTAAATATGGAAGAGTTCCCTTGATCTGCTATGCGGGCTATAACTCTAGTATTTTGTTGCTCAAGAATATGAACAAGCTCTGGTGGGAGATAACACCTCCCTCCACCTCCTATCTAAGGATCCATTCTGATACGAGCCCTGGATCCATCATTTATTCTCCAGGTTAGGTGGCTGCGAATGAGAGGTAGCGAGTACAATAAAGCTTTCCATACTGGTGATATACCTGTTCTGTTCCACCCACGTAATCGGATTCAATCCATGAGATGAAGTGGCCATATGTACTTGTGGTATGAGATTGTTGTCCAGAGATTTTTCTTCGAGAGCAAAGTCCATCCCAATTTCGCAACTAGAGAGTGTGCAAAGTGTGTGAGGTCCTTAAGGCCCCAACCTCCCCACTTTTTTGGCAGTGAGATGTTATCCCAACCAATCCAAGCAAATACTCTTTTGTCTTGTTTCCCATTCCAAAGATATCTACAGCAAATTTTCCTTAGATGAGCAAGAATACCTCTGGGTATCCAAGCTAAGGCAATCCAGAAAATAGGTGTGGCCTCCAAAACTGATTTAATGAGAACTAACCTCCCTGATCTTGATAGAAAGTGATGGCTCCAG
Organism: Pinus taeda; assembly: GCA_000404065.3. Taxonomy (NCBI): domain Eukaryota; kingdom Viridiplantae; phylum Streptophyta; class Pinopsida; order Pinales; family Pinaceae; genus Pinus; species Pinus taeda. Next base: position 35,368 of record APFE031352589.1, on the reverse strand, counting down.
TGCGAGATCCGATTTTCTAATTTTGTGATCAGCCAAGTCCAATCCGCAATCTTGTGACCCGTCGGTTTGGTCCAATAACCCAAATATTTGAACCCCTGATCCAACGGTCGAGGATTATATGGGAAACGCTGCAAGGCTAGTTCGGTTTCTTGAGCTGATGTGAATACTTGGGAAATAGTTGATTTTGTATGGTTGGCCATCATGCCTGTTTCCTCGAAGAAAGAGGCAAGAAGCTTGTTAAAAGTAGTCGAATCCCGAACACTCCCATCCAAAAATATGATGACATCATCTACAAATAGTAGGTGGGTTAAGAAACACTGACCAGTAATCTTCAATCCTGATAATCTGCCATTCTGCTTTTCATGATAGATGATTCTGCTCAGCCCTTCCATTACAAGAATGAAAAGAAGTGGAGAGAGAGGGCATCCCTGTCTCAGACCCCTTTCAACATGGAAAAAAGGGGAGGTAGAACCATTAATGAGAAGACTGTAAGTGGGAGATGATACACAGGCCATTATCCAGCTTGTGAAGGGCAGAGGAAAGCCCAGATGGATAAGCAGCATTTTAATATAGGTCCAAACCACCCGATAAAAAGCCTTCGCTAAGTCAATCTTGAGAATGATACCTTTTAGATGACGAGCTCAGATAGAATGTATGGCCTCTTGTGCAGTACCAATCGCTTCATGAATTTGGCTGTCTTCAAGAAAAACAAATTGTTCAAGGAGTATGTGCTGAGAAAGAATAGGTTTGATACGATTGGCAATGATTTTTGTAATAATATTATAGAGGCAATTGCAGAGAGATATGGGATGAAACTCATTAAAAGAGCCAGGGGAGTCATTCTTAGGAATAAGGGCTATGAATGTGGTGTTGATAGCATTGTACATCCTCCCAGATGAGCGACATTCCTCCACCACCTGAAGGAGATCCGAGGCTATTATGTCATAGAAAGCCAAATAAAATTCAATAGTCCATCCATCTGGTCCCAGGCTTTTATCCTTCTTGAACCACCTCAAAACCCCCTCTAGTTCCTCTGAGGTAACCGACGCGATTAATTCATTTGCTTCTTCTTCACCTACAAACCGAGGAAAGAGTCGAGCTACATGAATAATATCTGCCAAGTTGGCCTCTTGGGGAACTTTGAATAAATTCCGAAAATGTGATGTGCCCAGTCTGGAGAGTTTTTGGAAATTGTCCGCCAATTCTCCATTAGGGAGGGGTAGCTTCCAGATCATATCAGTGACCTTCCTTCCTTTGGCATAATTCTGAAAAAATTTGGTATTGTCATCTCCTACCTTCAACCATACGTCCCTGCTCTTCAACCTCCATGCTTCCTCCCTTTCCTTAATGATCTTGTCTTTCTGCATCTCAAGCTCTTTCACTCTGGTTTTTCCTTAAGCTGAGGAAAATCCAAGATTCTTATCGTCCATCAGAGTATTCAGCTTTGTTTTTATGTCCAGAATCTTTCAATAAACCTTGTCCTTCTTCTCTTTGGCCCAAGTCATGGTTATTTGTTTGAGATTTGAAAGATTATGACAGAAACCCTTTATTGATGTCTTGTGATTTGTTATAGGATGGGACACCCAATAGTCTTTGATCAACTTAATATATTCTTCATCTTGAATCCAGACATGATTGAATTTAAATGGAGGCCTTGGCTTGGTTTCAGGTCCCATAATTTCCATATATATAGGGGAGTGGTCGGATTTACCCCCTGCCCCTACCCATTGTCTATATCTAGACAGTCTCTGGAGAAGGGGGATCTTGATCATGAATCTGTCAAGTCTCCTAGCCAGGGCAGCCTCCCCTATCCTCTGATTCCTCCAAGTAGGCATCGACTTTTTCAAGGGAATATCAGCCAACTGATGCTGTTCCAGAATGTATTTAAAGAAATTAGACAAGGGGTCAATCTGTGTGAGCGATCCCCATGATTCCCCGAATCCCATCGAGAAGTTGAGATCATCCTTGATGATTAGCTGATCTATGGATGTCAAGTTTCTACCAAGAAATTCTGCCAGAATTCCTCCCTCCTCTAGCATGGGCCATATACATTGATGATCCTCAAAGTCTCCCCTAACTCCGCTGAGAAGAAATCCATGCTTATGTATCCCACTCCCCCCCAGGCGGCAGATACATTAATTGCCGCGGATTGTATCCGATGGCTAATCCTCCGACCCTACCAACGGCATCCAGCGCATGGTGATGCCATCCAGGTCGTAGGCTGACGAGGGTGTTCTCAATGGCTTCAACACTGCCCAAGGTCTCTTGCAGCATAAGGATATCAATAGGCTCGATTTCAAACAACCTTCGCATGGCTAGTTGCTTGGAGGTACTGTTGGCATTATGGCATAGGTTTGGTGCTATGGCACAGGTGTTGTCCTTGATGGCAACTCAGTCTGGTGACAGATCACAGTTCAGGCACTCAGAAAGAAGAAAAATATATATACGCAGGTTCACCTTGACGAAGCTGTGTATACATGCCGGTTAGACGTTCCGAAGTCACGTATGCGTATACACGCACTTTCACGCAAGAAAAAGCACGTACATGTGGGAGAACTTATTTTTGGTCTATGGTATTTAGTCCTTGGTATTTGGACCTATGGTTTTTGGGCCATGGTATCTCATCAGAAGTGTTGATCCCAAGTATTGAGTCCATGGTATTGATTTGTTATGGCTTAGGATTGTGGTATTGTGAAAGGCCTAAGAATATAAAAGAGGAAGGAGATCATTTGGCAAAGTATAATCTGAATGAATTGAATATTTGATAAAGTGCTAGATCTGGAATACTGGGGATTGGGTTATGGTGCAGATCTGGATTTGAATGAAGGAGGAACTTGAGCGCAAGGAGAAGGATAAGTTCTATTGAAGGGTCAAAATCTTAAGGCTTGAATAATCTTTGAATGATTTTGATCTGTTATATGTGGCACACGCTTGATCTATAAATTTGGTAATCTGGGTTAACTAATGTCTGAATGATTGGAAGAGTGAATTATCCTTTATAGATCTGTACACAGGTTAAGTGAAGCGAAGGCGTGTATACAGTCTGGTTATGTGACTAAAAACAACGTATATGCAGGTTGGTCCAAACATAGAAGTGTATACACGCAAGTTTCTAGTTATTAAAGTAACGTACGTCTCTTAAATTGTGTTCTAGCTGCTTCTGTTTATTGTTGCAGTGTTCCGGGTTCAGAATTTGGTGTGTGGTTACTGTTACTGTGTTCTGGGTACAGCTGTCAGAGAAGTGTCTATTTGATTCAGTGTTAATTGGTGAAAATGAGATTGTTTGATGATTGATTGATGTTCATGGATCCAGTCTAAAAATTTATGAAACATGGTCCCTAGAAGCAAAGAGAAGGTTGTAGCCTTCTGCAGGTAGCAGCCTGTGTACTAGCATCCCAGCTAGTACAAGAGCTAAGGGGGTTGTAGCTCCCTTCCAAGAAAAGCTGGAGAACGAGAGAGGGTTGTAGCTCTCTGCAGGTAGCAGCCTGCATACTGGTAAAGGACTGCACCAGTACAGAAACATTGTAGGAAGAAGTTTCTAAATAAAGGAAGATAGAGACGAATTGCAGTAGGTGGTTTTCACCCACATTGGGTTTCCACCTTATATCTTGTGTTCTTGTGTGTGGTTGTCTTCTGCTCTATTTCACTGTTTCTGGTTACTGTTTATTTGATTCTGATACATAAATTAATGATCAACATTTTTAAGATAAATTAAATTATAAGTCTGCATGGTATACGCGGGTTTCCTTATCTGTAGTTGCGTATATACGCGGTTTTCACTAACTGAAGTAGTGTATATGATATGGGTTTGAAAAAGAAAATAAATGAATTGATAATACTGATTTACCCCCCCTCTTCGTATTATTTCCAACAATTGGTATCAGAGCCAAGTTCTTCAGAAGAAGCTTGATCTCTTGAAGGAAGATCTATCATCATGAGCAACTATGAGAGAGAAGCATCAATCAGGCCACCAATTTTTGATGGGACCAACTTTGTCTATTGGAAGGTAAGAGTTACAGCCTATCTTCAATCTCTTTGTACAGAATTCTGGGATATCATAGATACATGGTACACTTTTCCATCAGCAACTCCTACAGATCCGGCTAAGAAGAAGCAGTTTGAAACAAATGCAAAGGCCGTCAATACTCTATTAGGATGTCTATTTCAATCAGAATTCGTCAAGGTTATGCAGTATAAAATCACAAAAGAAATATGGGACAAGATCGTTCTGAGCTATGAAGGAGATGAACAGGTAAAACGAGCAAAACTTCAAACCTTCATAATTCAATATGAAAATCTCAGAATGTACAATGATGAAAGTGTGGCTAACTATTTCCTACGCATAGATGAGATTGTTAATTGTATGAAAAATTTGGGTGAAGAAATAAAAGAGGCTGTTGTGGTTGAGAAGGTTCTGAGATCTTTGTCTTCTAAGTTTGAATCAAAAGTTTCTGCAATAGAAGGAAAGGAGAATCTACAGAAAATTACCATGTCGTAGTTACACGGAATTATAACCGCTTATGAAATGAGGGAAGGGGGACCATCAGACAGAAGAGAAGCCGGATTCAAGGCCTTGGGAAAAGGAGATTCCTATCACTCATGACATATGTCAGAAGACGAGTAAGAATCAAATTTTGTTAAGAACCTTCAACGGGGTGCTGGAATATTCAAAGGTAAGTTACCTTTCAAATGTTTTGCTTGTGGAAGAGTCGGTCACTATGCTGCCAAGTGTCCTCATAAAGGTAAGCTTGACAAAGGTAAGGAACCTGTTAGATGAACAAGAAATAGAATAGTAAATAAGAAAAGCTATTACACTCCATGAAGACAATGATGGATATTTTCAAATAGTGATGAAGATGAGCAAGATATAATAATTATAGACTTTTAATGGATTTTGAAGATGATGATTTCATGGATGCTATAGATAAAGAAGGTCTTTATGAAGACATTTCTAACTCAAAATTTTGTTTAGAAGAGAAAAATATGATTATTGATACTTTGCAATTTCAACTGGCTGAAAGTGAAAAACATCATGAAAAATTAGAATGTGAAATTGTGGGACTTAGAAAAGAGATTGAGAAAATTAAAGCTCTTAATCTTAGATTTGTTAAAGGATCTGAAACGTTAGATGAGATTATCAAAGTGCAGCGTTCTCCACTAATCAAGACAGGTCTGAGATATAATGAAGAAGCAACTCAAGCGCAGAAACCATCCACCTCCAAAAGTTATCTTGATAAAGCAAGGAGAAGTGAGAAAAGGCTCAATGGAGATCACCAGGTAAATCAGGGACAATTTACCTCAAGAGTGAACAAAGACTACCAGGAAAATCGAGGGAAATCTACTTTAAGGATGAACAGAAGCTACAACTAGCCATAGGTAAAACTTTCTCAATTTGCCTCAAGAATGGATGTCAATAGAAACTACAATCACTTGGTTGGTAATCGCAGGAGTTTCTTCAATGGCCAATGTTTCTCTTGTCATAACTTTGGTCACAAAGTAGCTCAATGTGTTGCCTATAAGACAATCATGACTAGAGAAGCTCAAAAACAAAGAAATATGACAGGAATCATGAAAAGGACCTACAATAACTTTTCTGCTCTTGAAAATGAAATAGAATGTTCTATTTGTAACAACTTCGGTCACAAAGATTTTGAATGCAGGAGCAAGTTTTGGCAGACAACTCAGAAGGAACAAGCCTTAAGTCCCAAAACATGGAGAATGAAGGAACCACAACCAGAAAGATGTGGGATAGCCATATATGCAAAAGGACAAGAAAATCAATGGTACATCGAGAGTGGATATTCGAAACATATGACAGGTGATAAAGAAAAACTTCAATCATATAGTGCCTTAGAAAAGGAAAAGAAGGTCTCATTTGGAAATGACACCCCTGCGCTCATAAAAGGTAAAGGTTTTGTTTAGTTGAAAGAAAAGGTCAAAGCTGGAAATGTTATGTATGTTGATGACTTGAAGCATAATCTATTGAGTGTCAGTCAGATGTGTTATCAAGGAACTGAGGTAATATTTCGATCAAATGGATGTAGTTTTTGTGATCTTGATACAGGAAAAACAGTGATCAAAGGCATAATAACTCCAAATAATTTATACATATTCAAAGAAGGACAACAACAATGATATCTGCGCAAGAATGATGAACACTGGCTATGGCATCGGAGGTTGGGGCATCTAAGCTTTTCACAAATAAGGAAAGCATGCAAATACTAGGCAGTTCGTGGTCTTCCAGACATCAGAATTCCAGACAATACAATTTGCAAATCATGTCAGTTTGGTAAGCAAACCAGAACTAACTTCCCTGAGAAGGAAGGATCAACTATTAGGCTACTTGAACTTCTCCACACTGATGTATGTGGTCCATCTAGGAAAAGGTCACCTCGAGGAGAAGAATACTTTATATTATTCATTGACGATTTTTCCAGGATGTGTTGGATAGGACTTATGAAGCAAAGACGAAGCCTTCGAAAAATTCAAATCTTTCAAAGCCGTGGTTGAAAAGGAATCAGATCACAAAATTAAGTACCTCAGGTTTGATAGAGGTGGGGAGTTTACCTCAAATGAATTTTTCGATTTTTGTGAAGAACATGGAATAAGAAGAGAATTCTCTATAGCCAGGACTCCTTAGCAAAATGGAGTAGTGGAAAGGATGAACAGAACAGTTCAACAAATGGCTTGTGCTATGCTTGATGAGTCTGGAACTCCCGCAACTTTCTGGGGTGAAGCTGCATTTGCTGCAGTTGTTATTCTCAACAATACAAACGTCCAGGTGAACAACACTCAAACCCCTCATGAGCTTTGGTATGGTGAGACTCCTTCAGTAAAATATTTCAAAATTTTTGGAAGCAAATGCTATATCAAAAATACTGATGAACATCTTGGCAAGTTTGAACCTAGAGCAGATGAAGACATTCTCCTTGGTTACTCTCCACACAGTAAAGCTTACAAGTGTTATAATAAAAGGCTTGGAAAAATTGTTGAAAGTATTGATGTAGTGGTTGATGAAGAAAAAAACACTCCTAGGCAGGTAAGATCTGAAGATTTCAAATATGATGAGGACTATCCATCAACATCAAATAAGATTCATGATGAAGAAGAAACCCATGAGGCATGAAAAGAATAGATAATGATAGAAGATAAGACTCCATCCAAGTACGTTCAGAAGAATCATCCAGAATCTCAAATTTTGGGGCAGAAAGAGGCAGGTATACAAACAAGAAGAACAATTGCATAAGCTTCAAGCTATTTGGCATTTATCTCCTCCACTGAACCACAAAATGTAAAAGAATCATGCAAAGATGAATGCTAGGTCAAAGCAATGGATGAAGAACTTGAGCAGATTGAAAAGAATAACACTTGGGAGTTGGTCCCAAGACCAAAAGATAAGAATGTCATAGGGACAAAATGGATATTCAAAAACAAGTTGAATGAAAATGGGGAAGTTATTAGAAACAAGGCCAGACTTGTTTGTAAAGGGTATGCTCAACAAGAAGGAATAGAATTTGAAGAAACTTTTGCTCCCGTTGCTAGACTTGAGGCCATATGAATGTTCCTTGCTCTCTCAAGCTTTCAGAAGTTCAAAGTATTTCAAATGGACGTGAAATCAACTTTTCTGAATGGAGACTTAGAAGAAGAAGTGTATATTAAGCAACCAGATGGATTCATCCTTGGAAATGATCCAAAACTTGTATGTAGACTTAAGAAGGCTCTCTATGGTCTTAAACAAGCTCCAAGGGCTTGGTATTATCATTTGGACAAATATCTTCATCAACAAGGTTTCTTAAAAGGATCAACAGATAGAAATCTTTATATAAAAATTGAAAACAACAAATTGCTAATACTTGTTATTTATGTTGATGATATCATCTTTGGCAGCAATGAAGAAGCTATGAGTCAGAACTTTGCCTTGGTAATGCAAAAAGAATTCGAAATGTCCTTGCTTGGAGAACTGACATATTTTCTTGGATTACAAATCCAACAAAATGAAGGCGATATCTTTTTATCTCAACCCAAGTACCTCAAGCAAACTTTGAGAAGAAGTATGGCATGGAAGATTCGAAACCAGTATGTATTCCTATGGTTACAGGATGCAGCCTCAGTGCAAATGATGAATCAGAAACAATGCATCAACCAACTTATAGATCCATGATTAGAAGTCTGCTCTATCTAACAGGTACCCGACCAGACATCATGCATGCAGTGGGAATGGTTGGAAGATTTCAGGGAAATCCAAAGGAAACTCATCTTCAGGCAGTAAAGAGAATTTTCAAGTATCTTGAAGGAACTCAAAACTATGGCCTATGGTATCCTAGAGATACAGATCTCACTCTTCATGCTTATACAAATGAAGATTGGGCTGGAAGCACGGATAACAGGAAAAGCACTAGTGGTGGTGCATTTTTTATGGGTTCCAGATTAGTATCTTGGTTCAACAAGAAACAAAGTTTGATTGCTTTATCTATAGCTGAAGCAGAATATGTGGCTGCTGCATCTTGTTTCACACAACTCCTTTGGATGATGCAAACTTTGCAAGATTTTCAAATCACTTGTACTCCATCTATCTCCATCTTATGTGATAATACAAGTGCAATCAACATTTCAAATCCCAGTCATGCATTCAAAGACCAAGCACATACTGATCAAGTATCATTTTCTTCGGGAACAAGTGCTGGAACAAAAGGTGAAATTGGAATATGTTCCCTCCAAGGAACAAGTTGCTGATATTTTCACCAAACCACTACCTAGGGAGACATTTGAATACCTCATACAGAAGATGGGGCTAGCTGATGCATCATCTTGCTGTTGAAACCTATATGTTTCAGAGAAATATGGTTGTACGCGAGTTGCATGAGGAGGATCTGCGTACATATGCCAGTTTATGCAGATACAGTCACATATATGATGGTTTGAAGGAAATTAGTGGGGACAGACTCTGGTTGAGGAGAGTCTGATATGGGTCTGACAGAGACCATCTGGCACAGGTTCAGGGGGAGTAGATAAACTTCTGATAATGCATTGTTGGCATTACATTAGAAGCTTTTGGTTCGAGTACACAAGCTATTTTGGGTTCAGGTGGATCAACTACAGAAGGAGAACAAAAGGAAAACATGGTTGCTGATCTGTAGAGTGATTGACAGATGCTGCTGATATCAGTTATTAGTGACTTTCATAAATCTTGCTATTTCGTCTCTATGGCATGTATATCGTTTATTGTCAAGGTCATGTAACGACCTATTTTGGTTTCCCCACTATGCCTGGGATGAATGATGTAATGTACTTGGTTGTCTTATGTAAATTTCTGGTGTATCCCCACTTGGTTGGGTGATGGATGTATGTATAGAGTCTGTTGGTGATAGGAAGGTCTTTTATGATGTATAAGTCATGGTTGTTCTTGAAGAACATCTTTTTGCAGATCTTGCCTACAAGTCAGGGGGAGCTTGGTTAGCATAGCAGAGCAGAGATTTCAGCATGTACTCAGGGGGAGCACAAGCCTTTGCCCTTGATGACAAAGGTGGAGAATGACTTTGAGGATCTTGGGGTTGCCATCAAGTCCAAAGGGGGAGATTGTTGGCATTATGGCACAGGTTTGGCGCTATGGCATAGGTGTTGTCCTTGATGGCAACTCACTCTGGTGACAGAATCACAGTTCAGGCACTTTGAAAGAAGAAAAAGATATATACACAGGTTCACCTTGACGAAGCCGTGTATACACGTCGATTAGACGTTCTGAAGTCACGTATGCGTATACATGCACTTTCACGCAAGAAAAAGTGCGTACATGTGGGAGACCTTATTTTTGGTCCGTGCTATTTGGACCTATGGTTTTTGGGCCATGGTATCTCGTCAAAAGTGTTGATCCCAAGTATTGAGTCCATGGTATTGATTTGTTATGGTTTAGGACTATGGTATTGTGAAAGGCCTACGACTATAAAAGAGGAAGGAGATCATTTGGCAAAGTATAATCTGAATGAATTGAATATCTGATAAAGTGCTAGATCTGGAATACTGGGGATTGGGTTATGGTGCAGATCTAGATCTGAATGAAGGAGGAACCTGAGTGCAAGGAGAAGGATAAGTTCTATTGAAGGGTCAAAATATTAAGGCTTGAATAATAGTATTTTGAATGATTTTGATCTGTTATATGTGGCGCACACTTGATCTATAAATCTGGTAATCTGGGTTAACTAATGTCTGAATGATTGGAAGAGTGAATTATCCTTTATAGATCTGTGTGCAGGTTCAGTGAAGCGAAGGAGCATATACATGCTAGTTCTGTGACTAAAAACAACATATACGCAGGTTGGTCCAAACACAGAAGCATATGCACGCAGGTTTCTGGTTATTAAAGTAGCGTACGTCTCTTAAATTGTGTTCTAGCTGCTTCTGTTTATTGATGCAGTGTTCTGGGTTTAGAATTTAGTGTGTGGTTACTGTTACTGTGTTCTCGGTACAGCTGTCAGAGAAGAGTCTATTTGATTCAATGTTAATTGGCGAAAAGGAGATTGTTTGATGATTGATTGATGTTCATGGATCTTGTCTGAAAATTTATGAAACGTGGTCCCTGGAAGTAAAGAGAAGGTTGTAGCCTTTTGTAGGTAGTAGCCTGCATGCTAGTATCCCAGCTAGTACAAGAGCTACGGGGGTTGTAGCTCCCTTCCAAGAAAAGCTGGAGAACGAGAGAGGGTTGTAGCTCTTTGTAGGTAGCAGCCTGCGTACTGGTAAAGGACTGCACCAATACAAGAACATCGTAAAAATAAGTTTCTAAATAAAGGAAGATAGAGACGAATTGCAGCAGGTGGTTTTCACCCACATTGGGTTTCCACCTTATATCTTGTGTTCTTGTGTGTGATTGTCTTCTGCTTTGTTTCACTGTTTCTGGTTATTGTTTATTTGATTCTAATACATAGATTAATGATCAACATCTGTAAGATAAATTAAATTATAAGTCTGCATGGTATACGTGGGTTTCCTTATCTGTAGTTGCGTATATACACAATTTTCACTAACTGAAGTAGCATATATGATCTGGGTTTGAAAAAGAAACAAAATTGACTTGATAATACTAATTCAGCCCCCGCTCTCAGTATTATTTCCAACAGGTACTAGCCATACCTCTGCAATTAAAGGAAAGACACTTCATGGTGGAACCCCTGCTGGGGCTTTCAGTGCTCTAAGGACCCCTTCCATGGTGGATTGTTTTCCAGATACTACCTCAACTCCAGCTTTCTGTATGGCTTTGGAGAGATTAGATTTCCATCCCTGGGTTGAAAGAGCAGGGGGTCCAAGGTAGACCACCCCCAGCCTGGAAAGAGAGTCGGTACCCTATGAGGGCCTTGATCGCAGGTTGTATGGGTGAGGCAGAATCTGGCAGGACGAGGCCTCTACCCTAGAAGGAAGTGAAGAGGAATGAACTGAAGGAGAGGATGGTGCAATGATGGGCAGGGGGAGTGTAATGGAACAAGTAACTAGAGAAACAAAAGCTACCGAAGGTGCATCAACGGAAATAGAGAATGAAGGAGATATCAAAGGGGAAGAAGTAGATGTACCCGATTTCTGTGCTACCTCCGCAGCTGCTGCAGCCCTAGCCTAGGTCAAAAGTGGCAAGGGCATCCTGATTGCTTCTCCAGCCTCCTTCGACGTCCCTCCCACGTTGAGATTCTTGGGAGCCGACGATTTTGTTCACGAAGCCGAAGCAGGGGCTTGTGAAGCCGAAACTGGAGCATTTCCTTTAAGAGAGGAGGGCGGGCCTGGGGAGTCTGATGTTTTCGAGAGCAGAGGGCATCCTTTGGAAACATGACCTACCTTATGACACCTTCTACAATGAAATGTTACCCCATCATAATCCAAAATCTGGATCCTGGTGTAATGCCTCCACTTCAGGGTGATCTTTTCTTCCAAGCCCTCCCTTGTGTCCAAATGCACCAGTATTCTTGCTAGTGCCCGATTCTTTGACTATACATAAGTCTTATCATATTCCAAGTATGTTCCAAGGGCATTACCAATCCTGATAAACATCGCTTTAGACCAGAATTGTAGAGGTAGGCCTGGTAATCGTACCCAAATAGGTCCCGCCCAATTTTTTCCTACTCCGGGTCAAATAATGGTGACCTTTGCTTGAGGAGAACTAGGGCCATCTCAATGTGCCAATATTTTGCCAGGATTAGGTCGGTGTATTCAGCTTTCAAAAAATGCAGGGAAAACCAACCCCGCACCAGACTCTGAACCTCCAACAGCTCCTGTAGAATGCCACCCCATATCTCCCGTACCCAATTCGTGAGCCTGGTAGCTGAGTAAGCCCTCCCTCTCACATGCCCAATGAGTACTCTATTGGCCTTTTCCACCACCTCACCCATAGGAATATATTCACCAAAGGTGATGGTGAGATCCTTTGTGGATTTCTTCACACACTTAATCTTTTGCTTCCCAGTTCTCTGTGCCGATGGGTGCTCCGCTAATGGATATGGCTTGGAATCCTTCGGTGAGCCACCGATTTAGGGTTGATAACAACGGAGTCGAAGCATCCCGAAGGAAGGGAGTTAGGGTTTGACAAGTCCGGATGAGGCAATCTCTGGGGAGGCACCGGGTTGAATGAGGGGAGCGGATCAAAATTAGGGGAGGGTGGCGTGATAGCAGAGAGAAAATTGAGCGTGCTAGGGGAGAGAGGGGGGATGTCAAGACCCCGGCTCCAGGGAGAGAGAACCAAAACACAATGGTGATGCAGAGGATCCAGGGAGCACAGCGGCCGGTGAGTTAGCCGGTATTGGAGGAGCGGATTCAATAGTGCTAGGGTGAACACCTCGGCCGTAGGAAATGGACTAACCTTCATATGGGTCCTGGGAATAGTTGATCACTTCCTCTTCATACTCCATAACTTCCATTGACCTAAACCTCCTTCGAAACCATCAAGACAAGAGTTAGTCACCCAAGAAAGGTGGGACGGATGTCGACCGGTCAAATAAACAGGGTGACCGTGATCGTATTAACCCATTTTAACTGCGAATTAAGAGCAAATTAATTCAGAACTGTTTCTGGGCAAGTACAGGAAGACGTGCTCCCCACCCGCCCACCTGCGGCCACGTCAGAGCCTAGAAACCCATCCCAACGGTTCAAAGTTCTGTCCGAGTCTACTTATATATATATATGTTGGGTCTAAAATGCGGATGCAAATTAGATTTTAATTTAATGTCAACCCGAGAAGGTAAACTTAGAAGTGCCTATCTAAAATATATAGATCTAGAAAGATTTCTAATTTGTCAGAGATCTTATGGTTCCCTTACAAGAACACATGGATTTTAATATTTCTTCCAACAATTAGAATATCTCACAAGAATCTAATTCATTTATGTAATATATGAGGAAAGAGGCTCCTAACTTAGGAGAACCAGGTTGTCCTTCCCTACAATACTACTTTCATGAAGATAAATCTGAGAGCACTAATTAATAATGGCTTATGATGCAAAAGTTGTAAAAGAAGAGGCTCCTAACTAAGGAGGTCCAAATTGTCCTTCTTCACAATCCTACTATATCACAATCACCATTGCTTCAAACCAGCAATGAATAAAAACATAAATTAAATTATACCTAACATAAGCATGCAAGTGAGGCCATGGGGGCCCTCCATAACACCACAAGCATACCACTTCAAAGGGAACTCAAATGTAGAAGCAACAAAATCAAAGTATGAGTCTTTATTTCAAAATCTCCATCATAATGTACAAACCAACTTTCTAAGATTACAAATGAAGATTCCAAGATTACAAATGAAGGAGATTGTACTCCTATTTATACAATGGAATGGGATAACAAACTCATAATGATGATCCACTAATCTCTCTTTTAGTTCCATACATCTCTCAACCATCTAGACACATAACCCCCTTTTGTCCTTGATCTTCTCCATAAGACCATCATCTTCTCCATGAGGTTTATCTTCTCAAATTCGAATTTGATCCTTCAAGGCCACATAAAGGTGTCTTGGAAGCTTACTTGGAACCTACACATGTCAAAACAACAATCCACTTTTCATATATGAAGTAAAATATATTATTTTCTAATATTTAATCAAGAATTTCTCTTAAAAATGCTTGAAAATAAATAATACTTGGAAGATATAAATGAGACCCATTAATGGTGAATAATAGGGAAAATGGAGTGACAAGGTAGTGAATAATGAGTGATATAATGGAAGCATAGGTGAAAAATGTATGGTAATGTATGACATTTTTGGAGCCCAACATACTCCCCAACTGAAGCTCTTGCATGTCCTCATGCAAGCTACTACAATGAATTATTTGATTTGATTCTTAGATGAGCTTCCTTTTACAAGATGTTTGGTTCTTGTGTAACAAACATCTTTCAATCATGGACTTCCTTTTAACTATGCACATCCTTGGATAACTTTTATTTGTTTGCAAAGAATTTAGATATTTTAATGATTGGTTCTTATGTTACAATCATTATTTACTTTGTTGAGATCTCTTTTTAATGGTTGGTTCTTGTGTTTACAATCATTATTTACTTTGTTGAGATCTCTTTTTAATGATTGGTTATTGTGTTTACAATCATTATTTACTTTGTTGAGATCAATCATATGCTCATCATTTTGTAGTAGTTTTTATTGTGGGAAGCCTATATGGGTTAAGATGTAATATTAATGAGGGAAATAAATGAAGGGTGAAATTCCCCCCTCCCCAACTGATGGTTTTTGGCAATTTTTAATGAGAAAGGAAATAGTGAAATAGTGGAATATTTTCCAAATATCATCATTTTAGCATCTAAAAAGAATTTCAAGATTAAAGGTTAGAAAACATCAAACCTTACTTAGCTAAGGAAGTGGATGAATCATGCATGTTCAACTGCTACAATTATGATCTGAAGCTTCTTCTTCAAGTTGTGGATGAAAGATGGATTTGTATTGTCGTATCGGCTGCTAGATCCTCTGCTACTGGATGATGAATCTGAGGAGTCTGTTGAACATGGCTGAAAGTCGTATCTGCTGCTGGATCCTCTGTTGCTGGATGATGAATCTGATGAGTCTACTGAATATGGTTGAAAATATATAAGGCTTGGAAGGTATACAAAATATATAAGTTACATTTTCCTCCCCCCAACCTTATTTATTGACTTGTCCTTAAGTCATAACAAATTGAAAAGCAATGAAAGAAAATCTGCTTCATCTGCTACAAAATATAGGTCTTCAATTCTTCAACGCTCGATGGCATAAATCTTACTATGTGAATAAATGTGTCGTTGTTGAACATAGCAAGAATTTGTTGACTTAGTGGCCATTAATGAATGCTCCTAGCCAACACAAGAGCTCCCACCATTGATTCCAATGGGATTCAGGATGCTTAACACATCTTTGTAGAGACGAATAAATTTGTCGTGGTCGAGTCACCTACAAGATCCAACGAACAAGGGATATTAATGTACTCCCATTGTTCATTGGCAAGAGTACTTGCCATTAAGGCATGCAAGCCTCTAGGTGTTTTTACAAGGATAAT
>APFE031352589.1:6497-19833 GCA_000404065.3 Pinus taeda | reverse complement strand
GGGGGGATAGAGAAGGAGAGAGGTAGGGATAGGTGGAGAGAGAGAGAGAATTGCAGGAGAGAGTGAGAGGGGGAGAGAGAAATTGGGGGGAGAGAGAAGGAGAGAGGGAAGGAGATAGACACATAGATGAAGGGGGGAGAGAGGGGGAATACTAAAGAGACAATTATAGATATTAAATAGTATTATATAGCCAACTACATCCATATTAACCCAGAATCTATCAAGCATTGAGAGGGATCAAATATCTCAAGGTGCAAACTTTCCACAAGTTTTGCACTAAAAAAAGATGTTTACACCCCGAGATATTTGATCCCTCTCGGTGCTTAACAGATCCGTGGTTAAGATGGATCTATGTTGGTAACTTTAAGCCCATCATTAAGGATTTGTTGCATCCGTATTAATAAGTACTAAAAATTACTATTCACAAGGAAATAAGGAAATATAGGTGTGTCCAGAATAATATCTTTTTAGGGGTTTCGCATTAATGGAAATTCCTTATCTTCAGTGTATGCATTTCTTGTATAAAATCATATTAGTAACTCAGGCTTCAAAGGAGTAGAGTGTAGTGTGTGGATTCTAATATTTTTTTAGAGGTTCTCATTGATTGAAGTTATCTTGTATGCATCTCTTGTATAAAATCTTATGTGGAGGTGTTAAGGGTGAGATTCAAATATAGGGGTTATGTTGTCTTAAAAGGAATTTAGGCTTGACTAAGTTTCATATAATACTAGTGAAATCATCCCACTATAGCATTTTAATAAATATGATTTTATCAGTAAGGCTTCTTTACATATTTTCTTTATAACTTTAAGCCCATCAAGGATTTGTTGCATGTGCATTAGTAGATACTAATAATCATGATCCATAAGGAAATAAGGAGTAAGAGGCACATGCATAATATACCTGAATAAATTATATGTCACTCAAGCTTCTAATGAGTTGAGCTAAGTGTGTGGAAATTAATATTTTTAATCATCATCCACAAGGAAATCAAGAGTAAGATGTGCATGCATAATATACTTAAATGAGTTGCATGTCACTCAAGCTTCTAGGGAGTTGAGCTAAGTGTGTGGAAAAGAGTATATTTTTAGACTGAATATAGGCTTTGGGTCATATATAGAGTAATGGTTAAGCTATCCATGACATTGTACTAAACCCTTCTTAGTTTTGGTCGTGGCATGCCTCAAATGAGATTCCTTATTCCTCGAGGTAAGGTGAAAATGTCGGCATTGTTTTAGATTACAATGAACCATTGTTGGCCCCTTGTGCCTGAACCAAGGGTCTTTCCCTAATGTCATTTTTGTACCAACAATATCACCAAGATTCTAGAGATGTTTAGGTATTTTCCATATGTTAAGAATGAGAAGATGAAGATTCAAAGGTTCATCAGTGGATGCCTTTAACATTTAAAGATTGGATTGAGTATGATGAGCCCTAGTCATTGGGAAGTTGAAACATTGTTATGAGCAGTCTAAGCATAAGTTTGAGCCTAAGCGCAATTGGAAAGAGAATGATAAGAATAAGAAAGTGGGTTAAGAAGCGAGGAAGACATCAGGGTGCAGGTGACAAGGAGAACATAGCGTAGTACAAGAAGTTCAATGTAGTCAATAGAGGACATGGGTCTTAGCTTGAGGAGCAGGAAAAAGGTGAAGGAAGGAAGTGTTTACAGTGTTGGACTTGTGGTGGAGATCATCACAGGAGAGATTTTCCACATCATCAGGGTGGAAGACCTCAAATTTATAGTGTTCATGAGGCACAAATAGTTGGAGATGTTGTGCAAAGTATTTTTTGGATTTATGCAACGGTGGATAATAGGTAGATTGTTTATTAGGCATCCATTAGTTTGAAGGTAAATTTTGTGATCAAGTTATTTCTATTTTGATTGACCCTATATCTAACTATAGTTATACAAGTCTTGACTTGGTTGATAAGTGTTGCTTGAATAAAGAAGTGCATGCAAAATCTTAGTTAGTGAAATTAGCTACAGGGACCAAGAGAAGAGTTCATCATTGAGTGAGATCTTGTGCATTTGAGTTAAATGGTATGCCTACATCAGCACCACTAAATGTGCTTCCTTCGGGTTATAAAATATGATTTTCGGCATGGATGGTTATACATTCACAGGACTAAGGTAGTATGTTACGATAAGATTATTGAGTGCCTAGATGATGATGGGTAATGAAGAGTTTTGCAGGGAAAGAAGAAGCCGGCATTAGTGAGAATGATTACAGCTAAGTAGGAAAGTGAAGTTGCAGAAAGGGGTGTGTATTGTTTGCAGTTCATATTTCCAGTGACAAAGGGAAATATGTTAAGGATGATGAAGTCTTGAAGAAGTATGCAATTCTGCACCATTTTTAGGATGTCTTTCTTGCAGAGATTTTAGAGTTTCCTCCTCATAGGGAAGTGGATTTCTCTCTGAAGTTGGTACCAGGATCAACACCAACGTCAAAGGTACAGTACAGGATGAGCACTCCAGAGTTGGTGGATTTTAAGTTACAACTTAAGGAAATGATTGATAAGGGATACATTAGGCCAAGTGTATCACCTTGGGGTGCACCAATGTTGTTTGTGAAGAAGGATGGTGCTTTTATATTGTGCATTGGATATAGGCAGCTGAATAAAGATACTATAAAGAGTAAGTATCCTTTGCTGAGGATTGATGACTTGTTTGATCAGTTGAAGGGAGCAACAATGTTCTTAAAGATTGATTTGAGATCAACATATCAACTTGTGCACATCAAAGAAGAATATATTTATAAGACCACATTCCGTACCAAGTATGGGCATTATGAGTTTGTGGTAATTTTGTTTGGTCTTACTAATGCTCCAACTATTTTCATGTGTTTGATGAACAATGTGTTGCTCCATTATCTAGAAAAGTTTGTGATAGTGTATATTGATGATATATTTATATATTCTAAGAATGGGGAAGAGCATGCGGAGAACTTGGCAACAATTTTAATATTGTTGAGAGAGTATCAATTGTATGCCAAGCTTAGAAAGTGCATTTTATTTCAGACTAAAGTTCATTACTTGAGACATGTTGTTTCCAAGGAAGGCATACCAGTGGATCCAGAAAAGATTAAAGCTATCATGGAGTGGTCAACTCTTAGGAATGTGGGTGAGGTCAAATTGTTCATGGGACTAACAAGTTATTATAGGTGGTTCATCAAGAGGTTTTCATAGATTTCCTATACTATTACATATTTATAGAGAAAAGGAAAGCAGTTTGAATGGACTCGGAAGTATGCAACTAGTTTTGAACACTTGAAATATTTTCTTACAAATGATCCAGCCTTGAATATTTCAAATCTTCATAAAGAGTTAATTATATGTACAAATTCTAGCAAGAGAGGACTTGCTGGATTCCTAATGTAGGAAGGACATGTGGTATGTTATGAGTCAAGGACGTTGAATGAGCACAAGAAAAACTATGTGACTCATGATCTTGAGTTGGAATCTATCATTCATGCATTGAATATGTGGAGACATTATCTTACTGGCAAGAGGTTCGCCTTGATGAGTGATCATAGTGGGTTGAGGTACTTATTTGACCAACCTAATATGAATTTCAAGAAAACTAGGTGGTTGGCTACTCTCAGTGAGTTTGAATATGAGATGAGATAAATCAAGGGAAAGGAGAACAAGGTTGTAGGTGCTCTCAGTAAGAGAGTGCAGGTGAATCATATTGAAACATTAAGTTCTTATGGGACAAATTTGTAGGATAGGATATTGCAGGCAAGGAAAAATGATGACAAGTACCATTAGTTGAAGCAGAAATTACAACAGTAGGGTGAAGGTGATAGGAATGAGGATTATCACCTCACGACAAATGGCTTGGTTAGATGCAAGAACAAGATTTATGTGTTAGATAACAGTGAAATCAAAAATATTATCTTGAGGGAGTTTCATGTCAAGCCATATTTAGGTCACCTTTGATACCAAAAGACTTTGAAAATATTTAAGAATTTATATCATTGGATGAATTTGAAGAAAGAGGTGGTTCATTTTGTTGTTAGATGTTTGGACTACCATTAGGTGAAAGCAGAGTGTAAGCATTGAGCTCGTATGATGCAACAAATTACAATTTCAAAATGAAAATGGGAGGTCATTTCCATGGACTTCATTACATGTTTTTCTAGTACATCAAAGCAACATGACTCCATTATGGTTGTGGTTGATAGGTTAAGTAAGGTAGCTCACTTCATTGCAGTGAAGTCTACTAATTCAACTAGTGAGGTAGCTTAGATATTCATCGGGGAGATAGTGAGGTTGCATGGTTTTCCCAATAAGATCATATTAGATAGAGAGGCCAAGTTCACTTCCAGGTTTTGGAAGGAGTTGTTTTTAGGATTGGGGAAAGAGTTAGCTTTCAGTACAAATTTTCATCCACAAACAAATGGAAGAAAAAAGAGGATTAACATGATTCTTGAGGATATGTTGAGGATGTGCATTATGCATCAACAATAGAAATGGGAGGAGTATCTTCCACTAGTAGATTTTTCTTATAATAATGGGTATCATGATTCCTTGAAGATGAGCCCATCTAAGACTCTTTATAGGGGGAGTTGTAATACTCCTATCAGCTGGAGTGATCCAATGAACAAGGTACTGATTAGACTAGATATGTTGGCTGAGATGGAGTAGGAAGTGAAGGTTATCAAGATGAATCTAAAGGAAGCACATGATAGGCACAAGAGCTATGCATATCAACACAGAGCATTCAAGGAGTTTAAGGTCAGGGAGCATGTATACATGTGCATCAAACACAAGAGGAGGGTGCTCCCTGAGGATTGAATTGTTTGCCAAGTTGACACCTCCGTATTATGGGCCTTTTAAGATCCTTGATAGGATTGGACCAGTGACCTATCGACTTGCATTACCGCCAAAAGTGAAAATACCATGATGTTTTCTATGTTTCGTTTTAAAGAGATATGTCTAGGATATTGATCATGTGATTGACTGGTATGTATTGCAGGTGGAGCTAGAGGTAGAATTCCAGCCAGAACCTAAGTTCATTTTGCAACGGAAACAACTCATGCTTCGTAACCAAGAAATAGAGAAATTTAAAGTGCAGTGGAAGCACTTTGGTCCCGATGAAGCTACATGGGAGATGGTTGATCAAATGCAGGCTTTGTATCCTTATTTATTTGCTGGTTGAGAAGATATTTTTAATCTATGTGTTTTAGTTTGTAGTTATATATGCATATGTGTATTTTATATACTACAATGAGTTGTGTTATAAAGCTCCAGTAAGCAGTATGATGTAAATATTACATCGAGTTATGTTATAAAGATCCAATATGTAGTGTGGTATTCATGGTTTCAATAGTTTGGTATGTTGGAAATGTTGCATTGAGCTGTGTTATAAAACTTGATGGGCAACATGTTTTTCTAGTTATAAGCGCCATTGAACACCAAGGATGGTTTTCCCTCAAGGAGGAGGGGTTTGTAACAACCCATGGTTTATTTTTTATGTAAAAATATGACCAAGGTCATGGGACACATATCCAAGTTGAATGCTGAGAAAATCACTTTATTGGGCATCACTTGTGATTAATTAATGGCTATGAAAATTGGAAAAGGCATTGAAAAAGGAAAAGATGCAATAATTTGAATTTATTTATGAGAAACAAAGGAAAATCGGAGAAAAGGAAGGTGAAGAGACACAAATTTTCATCCAAGGGAAATTAGAGGAAAAATGAACGAAAATGAAGAAAATAGAGGCCTCAATGATAGAAAGGATTCAAAGAAACAATCCACAACTTTTATTACTTGAGTTTTTTTCTCTCGCATCCATTCTTTCATTCTCTCATACTCTTGCACACTTAGAGCATTCTTGGAGCACTCTAGCATTCACTTGGGTTTGGATAAAGAAGACAAAGGAAAGTAGGAAAGTACAAGAAGACATTTGGATCAATAACTACAACTGGATTTCTTTGTAGGTAACAGGTTCCTTGTGTGATTTCCTTTTTGATTTTTGGATGCATGGTATATGCATGTGATTCCTTGGTCATGTGTTGTCATTAGCATTGAGATTTTTCTGGGTTGAAAGTGGTTTTAGCCTTGCCACGCCATCACCTAGATAACCATGGTCTTGTGGATATTTCCACTTGTTGCTCTGATTGGCGCTCAAGTTCCCTGTGGCTATGGGTTGGAACAAACGCTCTCAAAGCCCTGAAGTAGCTTGGGTTGAGCTACTAGTTCCTGGATTTGTAGGTTGGGACAAAATCTCTGGAGCCTTTTGTGGGTTGAGTTACTAGTCCCTATAGTTGAGGTTGGAACAAATTCTCTAGAGCCCTAGAAGGTTGCAGGTTGAGTTACTATTTCCTGGAGCCCCAAACAAATTGGGTAGAGATTGATCTGGCTGATGTTAGTGATTTCCTTACCATAGAGGTGGAATCATTGTGGTTGATAGTTGAGGTGGTTTGGCCTCTTGAAGCCTTGATTATTTTTATTTTGGTTTATCCCATGAGATCCCGCAATAATGCTTGGAATATGGCACGAGGATGTTTGGCTAAAAGAGAGATTTGGTTAAGCCCAATCTATGGTCGGGTGGTACTTGGAAGTCCCTGACTTGGTTGGCCTTTTTATATGTTAATATAAAATATTTTCCTATTGTGATATATGAGCATTTGTAGTGATTATGTTGGTGATTTTATGGCTGATTTTCCATGGTTTCTATTTTGGTTATATGTTGGCTATACAATGGTTAGATAATGTATTCTATCTATGTCCCTTGACATGTTTTGATAAGTTATTGAATGATTGATGGATGCATGGACTAACAAGTGTTATTGCAACTAGCTATAGACGAATTAGAGCCTCCTTGGTGATTCTCAGATGAAGACTATTAGTTTATGATCAGATATGAATTCATGACATGTAGCATACATGTTTTCCATGCAGTGGTATCAAGGCTAACCTAAAAAAGTGGCTTAGATCTCAGAACCATTGGTATTGAACTTGGGAGTTTAGGTCATAACCTCATGGAAGAAGGATTGTGCATGTGGTTGGTGCCTCATAACTACACTCTTGCCTTGTTGTGCATGTGGTTGGGGTGCTAGGTCAGAGAAAAAAAGGGTTCCAACTTAGGGATTGATCACCTAGGGTGGTTTTACATCTTCTTAGTGATCTACAATCCCTGTAGGATGTCAATAAGTGTTAATTTTGTAGGCTCCACTTCCTTAACTAAGACTTGGAGGTCAGGTCATGTCATAATGACACTTGTCTCATGTTTACCGGGGCAAGATTGTGAATTTGGGTAAATGTGGGAGGAGATGGTTACATCAGGCTCAGACAACTCTGAGGTCATTTTTGGTGAAAAAATATGAGGAATTTTCCTCAGAAATCTCTCACTCAAATCTGGGGGCTCTTCACTAAGCATATTCAGAGGCAACCCTAATCTACCATTTTAATGGCTTTTCCCCCCCCATTTTCAATCTCTACCAATGGATCCATTCCATATGGACTAAGAATTTCAAGGTTATTTTTTGCTTAAGAGGCTTCTTCATTGTGTTATCTGGGGAATATAAAGATTATCATCACGTTTTATCTAAAGGGCCCTGGTTTTGGGGCAATTTTGGATTTTTTTTAACACCTTGGTTCCCATATTTTAACCATTACACAATTTTTA
Source organism: Pinus taeda (assembly GCA_000404065.3). Classification (NCBI taxonomy): domain Eukaryota; kingdom Viridiplantae; phylum Streptophyta; class Pinopsida; order Pinales; family Pinaceae; genus Pinus; species Pinus taeda. Next base: position 12,197 of record APFE031352589.1, on the reverse strand, counting down.
TTACCAAGATGTCAATATGGGTTAGGATTCCTAATTGGCTAGATCAGTTGTGGAACTACACAATATTTCATGGCATTGGAGACTCTCTAGTCTGTTATCTTACTATTGATGTCTCTCATGGGTAGCTTGATGTATACACCTTTGGAAGAATTTTTTTTGAAATCGATATCAATAAAGGGTGGCCTAACCAAATCAATTTAAAAATTGGTGATTTTCACTAGACTTAGGTTTTGAACTATGATAATACTACTTTTCGTTGTCACTTTTGTCATCAAACAAGTCGCTTACAAAACTCTTTCCTAGTGTTTAATTCTCAATAGAAGTGGAACATCCACAATTCTATATCTAAAAGTTGGTAGCCCTATTACCCTCCTCCTATGGAGGGAAAGGTCTCTATGTTGGAGAAGGATGATGAAGAAACTAATGATGAAATGCATCTGTGAGACAAGGTCCAGGACTCAAGGCCTCAAACATTTCCTTTGATTCCTAATTTGGACCATGCTCCTTTTGCAACCACAAAGATATTAAATAATAATGCCTCTGTAAATATTGTTATGAGCTCATGAGTTAGCTTCTTAAGACTTTGAGAGGGAACCTTTTTTAATGCGCAATGATATTTTGCATATCAGTTTGATAAAACTTCCTTAAGAAGGTTACATCAAGGTTTAAAAAATGGAAAGAAAGAAAGGTCACCTTGAGGATGAATCCCAATTTGAGTTATTCTCCTCCCTTGTTGAGTCTTATGTCCCTTTACATCTTTGTACCATTCATATATGCTTTGATACTACTATTATAAGGAAAATTGTGCCAAAAAAAGAGTCATGATGACAAATAATGTAATATTTTTTATGTTTGATCAATAGAATTTTTAGACTTACAAAAAAATTATTATTATTATTTTAATTTTAAATGTGTGTGAGTGAGGAGGTGAAGCTAATATTGAAATATTTTACTCAATATAGACATTCAAATTCAAATATTTTATTTAGAGTCCACATTAAAGAAAAAAAATGTTATTAATAGTTTTTTTAATGCCATGTGTTGCTATAATAATTGTTTTTGTAAGCTTAGGTAGTGGATGCCTCTATAGTGCACCCAACGACAAATTATTCTATGCTCTGTGAGTTTATTTTAAAAAGGACATGGATGTGGGCCTTGGTTCACTTATATGTGCACTAGTCACTAGATCATTTGATATAGTATCTTTGGGTGTAATTACATGTTAAACCGTTATCTCAATGTTAAACCATTATCTCAATGTCAAGATGCCTCTACCTCCATATTAAGCGCTCATAAGCAAACCACTAAACTTTTTTATAATTATTTTATTTCTCTAAAATTGCTACAAAATTATATTATTTAATATATTCATTTATATATGACTAGGATACATCCATTTTAACTTTGAATCTATCAATCGGCCAGAATGATCAAATCTCTCAAGATGCAAGCCTCTTTTTGAGTGCAAAATCTCTCAAGATGCAAACCTCTTTTTGAGTGAAAAACTTGAGGAAATGGTTGCATCTTGAGAAATTTTGTAGATCACAAGTTAAGATCGTTCTATGTTGTTTCTTAATAATATTATTGAAATTTATATAAATTTCACATCTTTTTACATACAATTACATGATTTATAATTTTTATAATTTAACATTTTAATGTGATATGCATAGCATTGATGATATAAATAGATACATAGATACTTGTATAATTTAGAAAAAAATATAAATATTGTAAATATGAATTTTTATTGTTAATTAATTATATTTAAATATGAATGATTTGGTGAATAATTTGTTTCCTAGGTACATGGGTTTGTCTCTAGAGACATGATGTAACTCACTTGTTGTAGCATTTATGATATAGTTGTGTCGTGTAATCTAGGGAGTTATTGGTTCTCCCAAAACTCGCATTTCATTATAAAAAATTATGAAGTTTTAAAATGTAATGATTATAAATATAGCCTCAAGAGTTAACTCAATTGCATGATCATGAGTTCAATTCTCTTCACACTCATTATGAATATAAATCATTCTTTTTAATTTATATAGTTAAATAGATGTTAATTTATAACTAATATATAAATGGATCCTAATTTATATAAAAAACAAACACATATATCTATACATATTTCACCTTTTTATTTTTAGAAATATATATTTTTTTAATCATACTTTTAATTTCTAGATGATTTTAAATGTGAATTATTTTGAATAATTATTATTTATTTCTTGGAACTGTCGAGGCTTTCCATGGAACAAAGGCCCCAAGCTAAGTTGGATCTTGAACGATGTTGATATTATTTTGCATGTCGAAACTTGGGAGCATGAAGAATCTAAGGTCCCTAACATAGATGGGTTTACACTATGGTCTACCTGGAACAAGCGATCCTCCCGTAGAGGCATTGGGGGTATAGCTTGTTACATTAAGAAGAACATCTCTCCCCATGCTAGGATTTATAAAAACGACCCTTACAACCAATATAGTTGGATAGAGATTATTGAAATTCATGATAAAAAGACATACATAGAAATCTTTTATTTCCCCCCATCAATTCTAACTTCTATAAGAAAAATAATCTAGATAAAAATAGTCCTTACAATGGTTTATTGAATGATATTTCTTACCTAAGGAATGAAGGTAATATCCTTTTAATGGGTGACTTTAATGCTCGAACTTCAAGCAACCAAGCTATCCTTCTAAGCAATCATTCCAACCCTAATCCTCCTTGGTTAGACAAAGATCTTCCTCTGGCTAGCCGGTACAAAAGGATCTCTGAAGATCGCGGGGAGAATTTTTTTGGGTCAGAGCTAGTCAAGCTCTGTAGTGCTCAGGATCTCATAGTTTGCAACGGTCTAAAGAAGTGGCCCAACTCTAGCTAGATGACCTGCATCCATGGGCTTGGTAGTAGCGTGGTAGACTATGTTATCTCCGATCTCCCTTTATACAACAAAATAATAGATTTTTACATCTTAAATGACCACAAGCCTGACTCTGATCATAGGCCTTTACTTATAACTCTCAATTTTGTCATGCATAGAGATCCCATAGAAGATAATACTTATAGCCAAAAGAACTTAATATTTGATAGAAATAAAAAAGATCTCTTTCTAAATGAATTAAAAACTAATTTGATTCCTTTATCTAGTATAGACAACATAGAAGAACTCTATCGTAATTTTACTACAACCCTTTCATATTCTATTAACAAGTTCTCAATTGAAGTTTCAAGTAATAAAAGAAATAGCAAAACTGACCCATGGTATGACAAAGATTGTAAAAGTGCGAGGAGAGAAATTAAGGAAGCTATTGATGAATCTCTTAAAATTGACAAGATAAAAATATACAAAGCCCTAACTAAAAGGGAAAAAAGGGAGTATATTCGTAAAAGACAAGAGAATATCTTACACCTCTCTAAGGTAGCTCCTAAGAAATTCTGGAGGCAGATTCTAACTAAGAAAGCTAAAGATAATAATAAAATTTCTTTACACGACTGGAATTCCTATCTTAAAAAGCTTTATGAATCTCCAAATGTCATGGATAACTTTGAAACCCTCCTCACTACAAAAGAAGTTTGCTTATTAGAAGACATTGATTTTGGGATTAATCATTTGGCTAATGGGAAAGCTAAGGATATTGAAGGTTACCAGGCGGAAATCCTAAAAATTGGAGGTCTTGTCCTCATCCCCCACATCCACAAGCTTTTCAATCAAGTGGTCAAGTAAGGGTTCCCTAAACCATGGACTCAAAGACTCATTATCCGCATTTTTAAAAGTGGGGATACAAATAACCCCTCTAATTATCATACAATTATGATCAACCCTCTCTTAGCCAAGTTATATGGTATTATTTTGGAAAAGAAGTTGAGCATATGGCTTGAAAGTGAAGGTAAGCAAGCTAAAGGGCAATCGGGTTTTAGAAGGAAGCACTCAAGAACGGACCACCTCGTTATGCTTAGGATCATTGTGGAGGAATGCCGCAATGATAAATCTAATCTCTTATATTGCTTTGCGGACTTTAGAAAGGATTTCGATATGGTTCCTAGAAACAACCTATGGAATATATTAGAAGAGATAAAGGTTCCTTTTGAGTTGAGAGCTGCCGCTATAAGGTTATACGAGAATGTAATTGCCAAGTTAAAGAGCAATGAGGGGTGGTCGAAATATATTAAGTGTAATATTGGAGTTAAACAAGGTTTCCCCCTCTCCCCTACCCTATTTGGCATTTACATCGACAGACTAGAAGGTTGTTTAGAGGAAGCAGGATGTGCTGGCATGATCTTAGCTGGGATAGTTATCATCCTTCTTCTCTACGTTGATGATATTGTTCTTCTCGCAAGGTGCCCATCTGATCTTGATAAGCAACTTAGATTTCTTAAGGATTTCTACTCTACCATGGGTATGATTGTTAATACTGACAAAACAAAAGTTATGATTATCAAATCCAAGAAGGACACTTACACTAATTTTATGTATGACAATAGTAACTTGGAGGAAGTGTGTTCCTACAAGTACCTAGGAATTGATATTCATCACAAGCTCAATTGGAAGTATAGCATTGAGAAAATGATTAATGGGGGGTGGAAAGCTTATTTTGGTCTTGAAAAGAATTGTAAAATGACAAACCTTATAATGTGGGATAGAAAGAAGTTCCTCTTTGAAACTTTAGTCACTCCGATTATCTTATATGGATGTGAGGTTTGGGGTTGTAGCATGTCTAGAGAATCTTGGAGAAAGATTGAGCAAATCCATAAGCGTTTTATAGTGTATAACCTCAAAATTAAAAGAAACACACCTATCCTATTCTCCTTATAGAACTGGGTCTTTCCCCTATCGAGAGCTTAGCCATGACTAGGCTTCTGTTGTACAAGCACAAACTCAATAACATAGGAGACCATAGACTTCCTAAACTAGCTTTAAATTCCAGCCAAAACCACCTAAGGCTCAAGCGAGGCTAGTATAAAGACACCAGGGCCTGGTTAAACCATTGGTAGATCGACGAGAATTTTGCATTGCAAAACATTAGTAACATTAAAAATATTGTTACTTCTAAGTTCAAAGAAAAAATGTGGTTTGAGAAAGGTTTAGCAGCTAAAAGAAAATTAAGATATTATAAAGAGGTCATCAACCCCACCCTACAAGATCGAAAGTATCTCTCTGTTTTAACTCGCTCAAAGAAGAAAATTAATACAGCCAAGATTAGAACGAACTCTCATGAGCTCCATAGTGAAACGGGCTATTGGGAAGTTCCTAAAACACCATGGATGGAAAGGTTCTGCCAGCTCTATGAGAATATGAACATCAAGGATGAAAATCACTTCCTCTTAGAGTGCCCCGCATACAACCACATTAGATCTCAGTTTTAAAATCTCTGTTGCAATACTGACCTTCCTAGCCTGTTACGATGTCAAAATTATAGTGAGCTAGGAAGGCTTCTCTCCAAGCTTATTGAGCATAGGGAAGAAATCTTAAATCAAACTAAATAATTTGTTTCTTTAGGTATGATAGACCAAAGTTTGGTCTCAATGGATGTTAACCATCATCATCATCATCATCAAATTTATTTTAATGGAATATCCACATAATCATTTCTTCAAGGAAAAATTGTTTGTAATTTTACTAATAAAAACTAAATTACAATATAACAAATTGAATTAAATAGATTATTATTTTTATTACTTTTAATTGAGTTTAAATTATG
>APFE031352585.1:21124-52919 GCA_000404065.3 Pinus taeda | reverse complement strand
GACCAATGATTCTAGCCTTCCTATCATCTCCTCAGAAGACATCACCACCATCATATTTCTCATACTCGCAGAACCACTCTCTATGGGGAGTGAAGTGAAAGGATGCACCTGAGTCAATCAACCATGCCTCATGATCTACATGTGTACTTGAAGAAGCCAAGTACACATCCCCACCTTCATCTGAGGTGGTTTTCGCCTCTGCAGAAGGAGCATCGTCAAAACCCTTTCCTTTATTAGGAGCTTTAGATTTACACTCCCTTTTGAAGTGCCCTTCCTTTCCGCATTTCCAGCACACCACCTTTGTAGGTTTTCCTGGAGATTTAGATCTCCCTCTAGATTTAGATCTCCCACTCCATGACTTATTTTTGTTTCTGTTCTGAGACCGTCCTCGTACAGACAAGGCATCACCATTCTGGTTGTCCATATTTTTCCGTCTCATCTCCTCCGTCAGCAAGGCTGAGACTATTTCATCAAACTGCAAGCAGTTGCATTGCTACCTATTGCAATAACCAGACTATCCCACGAATCTGGTAGAGAACACAACAAACTGATGCACTTATCTTCATCTGAATTTTAATATCAACAGATGATAACTGACTTACCACAATATTAAACGCATTCAGATGCTCTGTCACCGAGTCTCCATCTTTCATCCTCATGTTATACAGCTTTTTCCGCAGGAAAAATTTATTCACCAGAGACTTAGATTGGTACAAAGTCCCTAACTTGTCCCACGAAGCCTTCGCCGTAGCTTCCCCTGATACATTCAGCAATACTGAATCTGAGACACACAATCGTATTGTGCTCTTTGCCTTCCGATCCAACTTCTTCCATTCTTCATCGGTCACTCCTGTTGGTTTAGTACGGATCTACCGCAATCCACTGATCTTTATCCACCAACAGATCCTCCATCTTGAGTTTCCACAACTCAAAACTCTGACATTGAACTTCTCAATCTCTATCTTTCCGCTGCTCGCCATCTTCTTTCACCACCAGAATCGATCTCGCAGATCTCCCACTGAACAGGGTCTACCACAGGCCCGAGCGAAACCCCCCAGCAACAAAGGAAGGAATTCCCTTGAAGCCAAAATAGCTTTGATACCAAATGTAGGTTTTAATCGTGTACAGAAATTACCTACATACGAATTATAAAACAAAGAAAATAAACAATGTGAGAGCATAACACATAAAACACATATACACAAAGATTTTCCGCTGGATCCCAAAACTGGTACTACCAGCTTGATTTTTCATTATGTTCCTTTCAATGTTACAATACATATGTATACATGCCGAAGCATCCAATACCATGGACCGAAAACCATAGGTAGGTTCACCCAACATAATATAGGGTCCAAAAAATATAACACAACCCAACAAAGAGGAGGTTATAATCCAAGTTCGTATCGACGATTTATACCTCAATATTTACTACCTTCCCCCAACACAGATAGGAAAGGTCAGGATAATCCTGTGTGGCCTATGATAATGTCCATCAAATGCCATCAAAAGAGTTAGTGAAGGAACAACTGAAGGTGATCCAATGGCCGTCCAATATGACATAAACATCACACATGTGGAAGCTCCCTCATCTATAACTGTTCAAAAAATATTGGTCCTTCGTTATGTGGACTTTATCTGGAAATCCATATGGTGAGGAAGTTTCTTTTTGACATTCAAGATATCAAAAGTGAGCATTAAAGAATTCTTTGGGTCTACTACATTGATTGTCAAAACCAAAGCACTTCTCTAAGTAGGGCATGACTGGGGTAGCTCCAATGCCAACATAGCACAAGGAATTTGAGCTAGATCTTCCACAATCGAGTAGTTCTGGGCTGCACTAGCATTAGGGTTAATAGTTGAGTGCTTTACGGAGCCTTTCTGTATCCGAGGTATAAACTCAACAAAGGGCCACCCAATATGAAGTGGTTTTGTGGCTTCGGGGACAGATTTAGCTTTAGATGTGTCTAATTCACCATAATCATGTGCTCACATAGCGACGTTGATATGAGAGTTCATTATATAAACATTTAATGAATTTTCCCCTTCCCTTTAGGGAACGGGTTAATCAGAATAGCTTGGGAGCTAGAGGGCCCTTGCTATACTAATAAGCGCTGAGTGTCTTGCATCTTAGGGTAGAGGTGATTTAGATGATCTCCATTGCATAACATGCATGGAAATTTTACCTTTTGCTTCGACTTTTTCCTACCCTCTCCGACATCATTTTCAGGTTTTTTTGCATTACCTTTTCCTTCCTGGTTCTTATTCTTCCCTCTTCCCATCATATTGTTGATTTCCTTTAGGGTTAATGGTCTGGATGATGTTTATAGAGGTAGGTCGGGAAGGTGTAGGTACAGATGGTGATGACTGGGTAGAAGAAGTAGTTTGTAAAGACAACTATTGTAATTGATTCAATAGGTTCGCTGCATTCACATCAATTGATCCAACTATACCATAGGCATGGGGACCTGGATTTGTTTTCACTAAATCGGCCTTAGATCTAGGAGCATTAGGTAGAATTTTCTGAAGAACCCCATACTAAGAATATCTCAGTTCCTATTGCTGGGCTCTCAAAATGGCCTGCTCTTTCGTATAAACACTGGAGAGAGACACATCCTTTGAGATCTCAGGTTGTAATGATTTGAGAAACCATTCGAGAAGGAACTCTAGTAGGATTTCAACTTTGATAAACCTTTTCCTCCTCCTCCATTCCTGAATGTGATCCGAAATGTGAGTTCTGGTGTCTTGATGAAAGTTAGCCAAAAGTTCAATTCCGACTTCATATCATACAAGCAAATGAAAATGATTCAAAAAGACATTAGCCAAATCACAAAAAGAAGTATAAGTTCCCCCTGGAAACTCTATATACCATTTGGCTACATTTTCGGTTACCGTGCATTGAAATAACCTCAACTTGATCGAATCATCTATCAAGGAGTTCGATGAGAACCGTAAGTGAAATGTGGTTATGTGGTCTCCCAAATATTCCCCACTCTTCCATTCGAATTTTGGGATATCTAAGGGAAGTTTAGTTGGGACCGAAGGCCAAACTGGATTGTACTAAACTGGATCATTTGTCAATTTAGTTAAGTCTGCCAAGTTCAACATGGCCAGAAAAGGGAGTCATGGCAGACCTTGGGAATTCCATCTAGTGTGGGCGAGGTTCCGAAAGGTCTAAAAATAATGACCTAGATTTTGAAAAACACCAGGTTGCTTGAAGTAACTTGTAGAGCCTACTGAACCAAAAGGCGCTCCTTGTTGTCCAACAAAATTTAGATTTTAACCAACTCCTACTGAAAATCCTCCATGACTAGTGAAGTTACCCCCTAACGAAGTGTTAAAAGGAGCTAATAGCCCCTGATAAGGATTCCATGTGTTAGAAAAGGGTGGAAAATTCTAAAATGAATAAACTGAATAATACGGCACATTCCCTTGTTGGCCGCAATAAAATTGATCCCCAGCTCCTATCCCATTAACCGCAGGGTTTTTCCAACTCTGGAATGGGTTATTACCTTGACCTGTAAAGGAAAAATTCATTGACCCTATTGTTGGATTGGACTGTGGTATATGACCACTTCCAAATGCGAATCCCTGAAAATAAGCTAATCCACTCATCATGGATGTGGAGGCGGTCGATGATATGTTCAAAGGAACTGAAGGAATCCCATGAGACGGCATTCCATAAGGGATAAATCCAAAATGGATGTAATAACTTGAAAAATTCCACTCATTGACAGAATGGAAGTAGACCCAAATATAGCCATGTAAGGAGTAATAGAAGGGATGGAAATAGTTCCTTCTCCTTGTACAAATATGGGAGTTTGCACAATCTCAACACTAGTCATAGATGCCATGCTTCCAACAGCAATCATCAAAGGAATATATAGGTGTAAAACTGAGCTCGAAGGCATATGAGTTAGGGTTCTGATGTACAATAGAATGTTTGGATGATCAAGAAGAATAGGAGAATTTAGAGCCACAACTAACTCTGAAATCTCTTCAACTTCGATATCATCGTCTGACTTAAAAAGTAATCGAGAAATAACTGGTGTGTTCCTCTCTAACTCTCTAATGGTGCTAGGTTTATCTTTTGAATTAATGAACCCAAGCAGAGGATCAATCTCTGATGCACCTGATGCCACTCGTTGAAAACCACTGGCAAACTTGCTCCTACACCTTCTAGGAGAATGCTCAGGGCTCGTAGGTGATAGCCCACAAAGTCTCCTAGGCTGTCAGATGGTTGATCAACCACTTTGAATTATATAAAAGATCTAGTTAAAGACTCAAAAAATTATAAATTTAGGATGACTAGGAGAAAAGAACACTCATTAAAGAGTCCCTAAAGATATCAACAATCAAGAAACTATCGATTATTTCTGCTCCAGGTGATTAGGATTGGATACCAAAATACAAGAAAGTGAATAACAAGGGCCTTCCAAAAATAGACTAGGGTAACTATGCCCCAGGCCTACTAGTGAAGGTATCAAAGGAAGTTACGCCGACCTCCAGACAACAACCTTTTCTGGTGCAAGAACCCAAGCTTTGTAAGGGTACCCTCCATAAGTACTACTAAACATGATACAATGTTAGCCTCAGGTGCCATGAGATTCCCCTCCGCATCCACCTGTGTGATCCCTACTATAGGAAACTATGGTCACCAACTCGTATCAGAAGCCAAATGGAACATTCGTGAGGTGGGATCCGATAAGTAAGAGAGGGGGTATCTCTCATCCTTATCTTCACTCCCACCCATGCTTTACTCCTGGCTACAGAGCTTTCTCGATCTCCCTAACACTATTGGATTTCGCTCATTAATCAAACCTCTATGTTTTGAAATTTTGAGTAGCCTTGGAGAGTTAACTCTCCTCTCAGCTACTCCAAGACCCTAATAAACCTAAACTTGTTGGTGTGTTCTGATGATAACATAAAATTCTCGTTTATTTTAATTAATCGCTTGATTTTAATGGCTATTCTTTAAGTAAGGGTAAAGATGGAAGTGAAAACAATGATGTTTGTATGATGCAACAAAAATCAATGGAAAACTAACTACATGAATGCAATCATTTTTTCTTCAATGAAAAGATATCTGTATACGGGTTCTACGAAACTTCTACAAATCAAAGTACTTTTTTTCTTCTTTTCTTGAAACACACTTCACACACCCAAAAACTAAAATACTATGAATGCTTTAGCAATGCAAACTACCCTAATGCAAGATATAATGAAGATGAAAGATCCTAAATAACACTCAAAAAGAAAAATAAATTGTTTATAACTAATAATGATTAAACTTAAGTGCTGAAGGGGATACAAATTTTGAACACAAAATTCTCTCCAAACAAGAAGGAAAAGTTGTAAAAGATCGCAATTCACTTTCAACAACAAAAACAAACAATAAACCAAACTTGGCAAAAGAAGAAAAAAATAAAGTTTTTTGAGATCTTTTCTTTTTTAATGAAGCAACCAAAACAACTTTATGAAATCACCAAAATGCTACTAAAACTCAAAAGATAAAAAAAAAAATAGCACAAGGAGTCTTTGCAAGTTACAAACTAGAAAATGAATGAAAACTTGAGAAAAAAGACTTCGACTTGTACAAAACGACTGAAATAGTAGCAAAGAGTTTGACAAACTAACCAAGAAACTAGGAAAGAAATACTTCCAAATTCATCAAAAAGACTTTCAGAAAGCAAGAAAATCTATGAGGCCAGAAAACAAAGGAGAAGAAAGCAAGTAGATTTGAAATCTGAGCTTGACATTGAAACTGAAAACAATCTCGTGTTTTGGAGAAACAGAACAATCAATAACTTCAAAACGAAGTCTTGTGTGCCAACACAAAATAAAAACTCGCTAAAGAAGCAAACCTACGCCATCCCTTTTGGATGTGGAAGAGACTTCGAAATAGTAAGCTTGCAGAATAATTAAATTCTTCAGAAAACAATTGAACACATAGATACTGAAAAGACCAAACAACAAATCTATCTGGGCTGAAATATTTGAAAAAACAATGAGAAATTTTGCATACGTAACTTTGTGAAAACACAGGGGCATGCACACGTCCTCTTGACACAGGAAACTTGCGTATACACAAGTTCACTTTACAGAGACAAGCGTGTATACATGACTGTAAACAAAGTAAAGAGCGTATACAAAGCTTTGCAAGAAAAAATAAAAAGCAAAGTTTGATCCAAAAGATCAAACTTGAGACTTGTGACTCTAGTAGACAAAATAAGACTGTAACCACAAGAAAACTAAAGACTGAGCCCTGATTGAGAATGAACAATCCAAACCAGGAATAAAAATATTGTTATCCCCAGTATGGTCACCAATTCTATTTCTGGTGAAAGAACCCTAGGGCTTTGGGTTCGAACCCCAACAGAGCAGAAGAAAACTACAACATGAAATAGTCAAATAGATTAGGAAAGATGCTTATATTATCAAACTATGTAAGAGTTGTTGTACCCAGATTTCCTTCATTTGAGTAGGTCTGGAAGGGTTCAGACCCTTTTCAACTTCTGATGTTCTTCGAACTTGAAAATCATTCAATTTGAACATACATAGCAGTATAGAAGTAAAGCATATTCATGAAGTTGACTCTATATCATATAAAAAAATGATTGATCATACATCAAAATGACATTCATATGTGAAATAAAACATAATTTGATCCATAGACATAGTTAATTTCATAAACAAGACAACATTTCTTTTATTGCAGTCAGCTATAAATAACATGGACAGAATTCACCTGAGTCTTTCTCTGGTTCCAAGCGGAACCATCCTCTGGATTTGTCCTATCCCAACCTTCGACAACCTTGTTCCATCACGAACACCATGATATCTCAAGCAAAAGGAAGGATATTTGTAATAAGGGAAACAAGGGTTTCTTGAAGCTTGGAGAAGTGCATGAGGCACAAGGATTCATCAGACTTAGTCAAGGATAATCTCAGTATAATAACTTTATCTCTTCTCCTCCTCCTTAAGCCTTCGTATAGAGGTCTATTTATACCTCTCCCAATTAGTTTTTTAGTTGGGAAACAGTTGGGCCATGGGAAATAGGAGGTAATCAATAGCCAAAACCTGTGAACTCCACACAAAATTAAGGAAATTTATTTTTTTTAAGTGCTTTAATACATATACGTGGGTAGGGTATTGACTGAGCCATGTGTACATGCTTTTAGCTCAGGGAAAAGTAGCGAACAGGGAATAAAACATTGTTTCTTATATATTTGGACCAAGTCTGGAAGTAGGGGTTGCCATAGGCAATAAACAAAGAATCATATATACCAAGAGTGGTAAATGGTGCTATAACATTGAGGCCAAACTTTGACTCATAGAATTTTCATTTCTTGAAAATATGATTTTATCTATGTACACCAAAACTCTTAAAGGTTTACAATGATGCAACTTTACATATAGCTTGCTATCTGCAAATCCCTTAGTGAGACCTTGTTTTTAAAGATACTTGTTGAGGTAATAATAACATGCATGAGGAGATTTTTTAGAAAATATAATGCATTCTTGAGTTTGCAAATAAGTTTTTATCATTTCCTTGAAGGAACCCTTCAAGTTATTCAATATAAGCTTCTTCTTTTGGATACCTATTCAGAAATGCAGATTTAAAATCCATTTGATATAGTTTAAAGTTATAAAACATTGAAAATGCAAGGAACATTCTTATGGCTTCAAGTCTGGCTATAGGTGTGAATGTTTCTTCAAATTATATCCCTTCTTGTTGTGCATAGCCTTTGCATACAAGTATTTCTTTGTTTCTAATTACCTCTCCATTTTCGTTTAGTTTGTTCCTGAATACCCATTTTTTCCCAATAACAATTTTATCATGAATTCTTAGTACTAATTCCCATGTATGGTTCTTTTCTATTTGGTCAAGTTATTCATCCATAGCCTTCACCCGACATTCATCTTTGCTAGCTTGATTTACATATTTTGGTTCAATTGTGGATAGTAAGGCTAGATAACTAGAAGTTAATGGTTTCTATATTTCGGTGGTGTGGTTTTTTAGAATCTAAATTTGGATATTCCACAATTTTCATCTTTAATTTGTCAACATTTCGAGTCTAGACAAAGACTCATCATCAGGATTGTTTTACAAAGAAGAGAGACAGTAGTTACTCAAGCTTCCTTATCACCCAGAATTTTAGATTCTAGATGATTTTTTTGAACATACCTTGATGGTTTCTTTTCTAATTCTTTTGTACTGTCAATTCCTTCTTATGATGCTTCATTGATTCCTTCCCCGACATTCTTTTGGCTTGATGTACGATTGTCTTCATCATCTATTGGTGCTTCTATTTTGGTTCCTATGGAAGCTTAACTAATCACAACAACAATGCCTTCAACTATATTTTAAATTCTTTTATTGTAGAATTTATATCCTTTTCTTCTAGAGGAGTATCTAAGGAGAATTTCTTCGTCAACTCTAGCTTCAAAACATTTAAGTTTATCATCGTTATTCTTTATGTAACATTTGCTTCCAAAAACCTTAAAATGCTTGAGATTGGTGGTCTACCAAACCATAATTCATGATGAGTATTGTCATTGTTTACCCAAATATGACCTTTGTTGAGGATATTTATTGTTGTATGTGATGCTTCCACCTAGAAGGTATGAGGTGTTTTAGATTCATCAAGCATGACATGTGACATTTGTTGGATTGTTTTGTTCATTCTTTCTTCCACTCCATTTTTTTCACGAGTTTTAGCTATAGAAAACTACCTCTTGATACCATGTTATTCACAAAAGTAAAAAAACTCATCTAATATAAACTATACTCCTCTATTAGATCTAAGACATTCAAGTTTCAAATCTAAATCATTCTCTACTAGAACTTTCAAGAATTTAAATTTATCAAATGCTTCATCTTTATGTTTTAATAAGCCAATCCAACACATGGAAATAAAATAGTCAATGAATAATATGAAGTATTTTCACTCCCGAGGATACTTCTTTCTCATAGGACCACACAAATCAGTATGAATAAGTTCAAGTGGCTTACTTGAAGTACCTTCTTTGGCTTCAAACTTAACCCTCATTTTATTATCATATTAACATAATTTCCATATGGTACTTTCTAGTAGAGAGACGTTAGGCAAGTCGCAAACTGGTCTCATTTTGTTTGACTTCTGTAGTTGCCTAAAACTTAGGTGTCCCAATATTTTGTGTTAGAGACAAGTTTCTTCTAACTTGATAAAGTAACAATGTTTTAAACTACCTTCCAAGATGGACATTACTTGGAATTCTTGTTTCCTTTGTCATGATTTTACTTGTATCCATATTTCAAACCACACAATTTTTTGATCTAAAGACCACCTCATGACCTTGATAACACATTTTATTAACACTCAATAAGTTATGTTTTAATCCATGGAAAAAAAGAATTTCCATCTTTAACTTCTTCTTTTAGAAAAAAAAAATTCCTTTTCCTTTGATAACAACAGGTGAATTATTTCCAAAAGTTACATTCCTTTCTTTCTTTATTTCATTAAAGGACATAAGATTTTCTTTGTCACCTGTCATGTGTTTTGAACATCCACTTTCAAGGTACCACATATTTTCTTGATCTCCTGCATATAAAGCTAAAACACAATTCTTAGATTCTATAGTTTTGTTTTTTTGTACCTTAGATGTTGTTTTGTTTGTGTTCATTTTGAAGAGTGGATCGTATTTTTCTTATGTAATCGGTTTCTTTGTTCCCAAAGCTATTGAAAAAGGGACATTTAGATTCATATTGAATAGGTGATAAGGTATTTTAAGAGTATTTCTTTAACCGAGTCTCATTCTTTTGTTTTCTTTCTTCTCTAGTAATGATAGTTTTAGAAGCAACACACTAAGGAACCTTATGACCAAAATTATGACAAGTGAATCATTGACCATTAAAGTAAAATATTCTATGAGCGTGTCACCTTCTTGGGTAGATTTCCCTTTGATTTTTATAAGTATGATTCACTTGAGAAAAATTTGATCCCTTATTCCTTTGCTGAGAGCTATAATATTGTTGGATGCTTCCTTTTACTTCATTAATATAGCTTCCTGTACTAGTTTCAGAACATTTTATAGTCTTTGTTGATTCTCCATTGTATCTGGGACTTATTTTTATAAGATGAGAACATTTCACCTTGATTTTTTCTTTTAAGGTCACAAATCCTTTAAAAAATTTAAGGTTTAGAATTTTTTCTTTTTCAAGTTCCTTCCTTAGACTTAGAACTTCCAGTTCTAACTTTTTATTATGCCTCTCCTTTTCTAGGATTTGTTTCTTTAGAGTATATTCTGCTAATTTAGATTATTTTAAACCAATTTTAAGATGAGTTATGTTTTCTATGATATTATAATTTTCTTCTAGGGCATCCATCAGAACATCGTCATATTCATCAATACATTTATCTTGAAATGGAATAAGTAGTTAATACTTTTTATCAAACTCACCTTCTTCTACACTTGAAATATGATCACTCTCTTTGTGTGTGTAGAAGATTCCCCTGTTTTTAAACCTTCTTCTAACTTTCATTTTTGTAGCATTCTTTCCTTTGTCATGGTTTTGTCTATAAGAGAATTTAGCAACATAATGCTAACTCTTCCACAAGAAAAACATTTGAAATGAAGCTTACCTCTAAATCCTGCCAGTGCCTAATTGGAGTTTCTTTACAAAATTTGTCTCCTCTTCATTTGATACATAACCTGGTTCCTTGAGCTCCTCCTTCTCCTTTCCTTTAGAATTATCTTTGAATGCAACTTCTCTGATATCTGAGGGACCTCCTTTTCTCATTTCATAGGCTGTTAAAATCCCATGAAGTTGTTCAATAGTAAGATTCTTCAAATCTAGTATTTCTTCAAGATTTATTAGCTAGTGATGATTCTTTTATTTCATCACCAAGATTTCTCATAGAGTTCACAATCTCATCTACCCTAAGAAAGAAACTTGCAATACTTTCATCATTATGAATTTTGAGAGCTTCATATTGAAATCTAGGAGTTTGAAGTTTGGAACCTTTTACCTTGGTGTGACCTTCATAACTTTGCATGATCTTGTCCCATATAGACTTTTCAGTATGCAGCTACATGACTTTGACAAATTATGATCTTACCAAGAGGGCATTAACAAGTTTTTCATTGGTCTCATATTTTTGATCTTTTTCTTGATTTTTTGGGAATAGAAGATGGATATTCATAGAATCCTTTGCCAATTCCCAAAACATATACTCCAAGTGACTATAGGTAAGCTCTAGTTTTGATGTTCCAGAAAACTTGATTGGATCCATTAAAAAATGAAGGTCTGGTAGATGTTGATCCTTCTTGGTTACCCATCTTCTAAAGGACCTCCACTAATACCAATTGTTAGAAAAATATTGAGAGGGGGGATGAATCAGTATTTCAATTACTTAAACTTTTCATTTGTTATTTATATTTTTGTACGCGCCCGTTATGAAGAAAAATTTCATATGTATGCGATTGTGATTAAGACATGAATCCTATATCCTATTCGCTAACTATTTCTATTAACGCAAAATCTACTTAACTTGAACCAATATATTAGTACTTAATTAAACATTAATTAAATAGTAATAATGTGTTGTAATAATAGAATAAGTCATCACACACAAGAAACACATAACACCACCGTTGGTGTTGTCTTTGTCTTCCTATTTTATTATAAAAATAAATTTCTTACAATACTTGTATTGGAGAAAACACATACCAATACATAGCCACACACCTGCGTAAGCCTACAACCTTCTCTCATTTTCCAGCTTCTACTGGAAGAGATATACAACCCTCTTATCTTTTGTTCTTTGTGTATCATTTTTTAGAATATTTCAAACTATATCAATTTGAAATATCAGACAAAAATACTAAAACCAACACTCGTATGAAATCTCTAAACAAACTTAATCACCCAATCATTGAATAAAGTAAATACCAAATCTCAAACAACCAACATAGCTAGATCATTTCAATTCACAATATACTCTTCATCAGAATGTCATACCACCTATTGTTCATCACACAAACCAAATCATGTCACCGCAAAAACGGGTCAAACATATGTCAGAATATATACACTATTATTATGAAACATACCTATGTATATACACGCTTTCTCTTCATAGAACCCACATACATATCTCAACACACTGAACCATGAAATTGAATCACTATAGTACTGAAATCAATCACTAAAACACATATTGACCTTGCCTGAGCTAAATATACATAATCTCATAGAAGAAACATTACAATTTAACATTTTATAACATAATCAATTTAACCTCAATCAGCGTTGTCAAACACAGATCATCATGGAAGACTTCATCGAAATACAACAACAAACACAACAAGACTGATAAAACATCATATACAACAAAAACCTAGCATATGCATGCATCCCTCATAAGACACTTCCACATATGTTTTCACCTTTCAAGAAGCATACTCTTGTACAAATTTGTCCATAGAACATAATTGATACATCACTACCCAAAATCTGATCCACGTATGTACAAAACCTTTTTGAAGAAAAACTTCATATAGATATGTAATTACTAAATAATACCTTCGATGGAAAACAGGTCATCAATCAAACCCAAATCTAGACACACACTATAAATGACAAACATCATAACATCATTATAAAAGATATATCAACCCATTAGTAGATTATTCAATCTCCAGTCATTTAAGATCTTTATGATCAAATCCATTATCATACTCATGGGTACACACTTATTTCATTACAAACATTTCATCAATAACCCATGTAGTGCACACCTATCACTTTGATCTCCATATCCTTATATAACTTAGGCCTTACACAACACCTTAGGAAAATTTTGTAGTTATGTCAATGGTATTCTTTGATGGGAACAAATATCCATTGTTGCGCTCATTACTATGGGCCAATACCATGGTAAAGACCCCTAGTATTCAGAATACTATGCTACAAAACTGTACATGACTTTTCTTCACGAAACTTGTGTAGGTATGTTCCTTTGGTTCTAAGAACCTGCATATATTTCCTCAAACTTCATATTTATCATTCCTCTTTCTGTGAACTGATATTACTTTGTCCAATATTTTTGTCACATCCATACTGGCTTGATACTAATCCTCATTCCATCATTTTGACATCTTTATTAAGTAGTTTTCCATCAAGTACATCACATTTTTCATAATACCAACATTATCCTTGATTTAAACATAACCAATGTATATTTCAAACAATGTAAATGGGGTTTTGGGTAGGTTGATAGAGGTCATGGCCGTGGACTCCCCATTTTGACAATATGGATACAACCAAACTAAAATATTTGTGTATGTTTCTTATCCATTCAAACGATCATGGTATGCCTCATTAGGGGATTCACTGGTAAATTTCTCATTGGTATTCCTTTCAAATCACATCGGTGTTGATTAGTTGAATTAAACCAATATTTTAACGTTCATGGTGCCACATTGTGCCCTCTAGTTGGGCTATGTGGTACCACTGGATTGGTCCACTTGTCTGCCACATACATGCAAAGTCATCAACAACTTAATGCCATGTGTCATTATAGAGACACTACCACATCACCTTCAATCATTGCGAAGTTTCATTCGTAGGTCCTTCCATGTGTCACTTTAAGAGGCTACACATGTCATGGTAGGGTTGAATTTTTACCTCTTGTTGAAAAACTTCAAAGTGTGATAACATTCTCATATGTGCTATGTTTAACATGATTCAAATTTCATTGGAATTGTCCTCTACAGATATTTGACGAGGGCTTATTTCCATCAAACTTTGCGGACTTTGAATTTTAGGCCACCTTGGATCTTCCTAGATTAATTCTCCCTAGTCAAAAGCTTTTAGACCACCAAAAGTTAAATTAGTCAGTAAATAGGTGAGAGTATGTCTCCATCATTTTCTATATCTCTATTCAATTTCATTTTTTTTGTATTCATTCTATTAATACCCACTCAAAGATATTCTACATATCCTCTATGTGAAGTCGTCATCTTCCTATCTATAATAACATATTCCTATAACTAATCTAGATACTCAACAGAAAATTTTTCAATGGAAGGAACTTGAACACTCTCATCATCATCAATGATCATTAGTGATTCGTACAGTGTCAAATTATGCACATTCTCAAATGAATAAATATGAATATATGGTTGAAGATCTGACAGGAAAGCATTAGTTCCAATCTTCTCCAAAATAATAAATGGGCCATATCAAATTGGTTTGAGATTCTCACCCTCCCTTGTTAACCTACTCTTGTTGATGTGTAACCAAAGTCGATCACCAACTTAAAAGTGATGGCCCATCATCTTTTTATCATAGCTATCCTTATAATGGGATTGGCTCTTCCCGTACTATTTTTGCACTAGTTGATGAACCATGTTGATCTTCTATATGAATATTCACGCTTTATATTCATCTCTTCATTCACGAGGATAAACATCCTTCCTAAGAAGAAAATCCAAAGCAGACTTTGATATGTACCTAAAACAAGCTTCAAATGAAAATCTTTGTGTTGACGAATGCAATGCTTGGTTGTAGGCATGTTGCTCCTAATGTAGTTATTCTTCCAAAAGATTAGGATGCTTATTGGGGAATCTTCAAAGAAAATGTACTAGGATCATATTAAAATCTTATGTTTGTCTGTAAACCTTGGATGAAAAATGGTGGTCTATTTTAGTTAGGTGTCCAACATTATCCCACAAGCTTGACCAAAAATCACCTTAAAAAGTGGGAATCTCGATCTGATATAATAGAAGTGGGAAATGTAAATTGAACGAAAATATACTAAAATAATATTTGCATGGTTTGTTAAAATGTCACTTGCTTCTTACAAGGTATCAAAATACAAGTCTTATTGAACGTATCCATAAATACAAACTAATAATCATGACCTATTTTCTACATCAACAAACCTACTATGAAATCTATAGATATACATTTCTAGATGAGAAGGAACTGGAAGTGGTGTACACAAACCCAATTTCATATTAGTGCATTTACTAGTGGCACCCAATACACACCCATTAACATATTTGTATATTTTTTCTCTTGTTCAAGGCCAATAAAAAAATCTCTACAAATGAGTTATAGTATTTCCTACACCAAAATGCCCTAATATACAAGAAGTATGGGCTTGTTTAATCATATGCATTCTTTTGTCTTCTTGAAAACATAACTTATTAATGTGATAGAGTAAATTACCTTACAATTGTTAATTATCTTCATGCGAGCATGAGCTAATATATCGTACACAACCTTGAACTCGACATCCCTAGCATATTTCTCAACATAACTATGAAGAGATAAAGAACCATTGTTCAAGAATATGCTAGTTACACTGTCCTAACCATCGTCCATGCCAATGACTGGCTACTAACTAGCTAGTCAGGGTAACCATGCGATGAGAGGCTACTATGATATGATTAAACCTCCCAAGTCATGTTAAGGATGTGGAACTGGTGGAAACGCATCATACAAACATTCAACATCAGCATTATGACCGTCAAGAACCAATTGAACCTTTCTACCAACTAGCCCCCAAGTACCACAAACATTTTGGACCACTTGACCTTTGTACACTCTCATGATATGGGAATTCCAGTGTCCAGGGACCTTTGGATGCTCTCACAGGTCTACAAGCTAGCATCCAAGGACTATTTTACATATTGAGATGCCAGCGTCCCTAGATTTGAGCCACTTTTTCATGCCTAAAGCCCAAGTCACTGTCTAGAATTGAATGACCCTTTCTCAATATTAAGATATGAGGGAAATGAAAGTACAAATGAAATTACTTGAATAATAACTTGACTACACCCTACTAGCCATGAAAGGAATTTCATCAAACATATCACAAATATGTAATTTACAAGTGTAAATAACATATGCGGGTATAGGGGTATCATACTTAGCTGAGAATTGCTATTGATGCCTCAACAAATCAACTTCCATTTCATCCATTAGGCCATAGATTTATGATGACAACCATACATACTTACTATCATAAAACATATACATAACCAGCATAATAGTAGTAGAAATACCAATGAAATCACAACCAGATGATCCAAATGTAAACCAATATGATACTCATAGAAATACAAAGAGAAATAACGTCATATTGATGATGAAAAATCCAAATCCAGGATGGGACTTACGCGTTCCACCCAACTGTAGAATGGCTGAGCCAAATCTCTCTTCATCCGTTCACCCCTGTGGCATAGTCCAAGCATGAATGTGGGATCGCATTGAACACATCAATCCAAAACCATCCAGGGCTTCAAGAGGTGAACCACGTCAACCCATTAAACAATTTTTCCACCTCACAGTAGACAATTGCCAAACCATCAACAAATTGATCTCTATCCAAGCCTTCGAGACTCTAGACTGTTTGTTCCAACCAAGGCTCCAGGACTACTAACTCGACCCACAGATTTTAACGAGCTCTAGAGCATTTGTCCAACCAAGGCTCCAAGACTCGGCATTCAACTCACCAAGGTCTCTAGAGAATTTGTCCAACCAAGTCTCCACAACTAATAACTCAACCCAAGCTATTATAGGGCTCAAGAGTGTTTTTCCAACCAAGGCTCCACGAGCTAATAACTCAACCCAGTATCAAGATTCATGAGAACCAGCCAAAACAAATAAATGAAATAAGCCAACAATCTCCATGGTTATCCAGGAAATGGAAAGGCTAGGAAATTTGCTATCAATCATAACCATCATCTATGCCGATGACAGATCATAACCATCAAACCACATGCATATTCCATGCATCCCAAAACCAACGAGGAAAAAATTTTTGAAATATGGCAACATGAATATTCCAATTTAATTTTTCCTCGAATTAAATTGTGAATTAAAATCAAATTTAGTCTTACCAGCTATTTCAAAATAATTAATTAATTCATTTTGGATCAATTAGTTGGAGAAATTCAAGTTAGAAGTCTTTCTGGAGTCATGCAAGAATTATCCCTTGAATTAAGGAGATAATATTGAGTTATATTTGAGTTGTAATTAGTTAACCTAGTTTACTGAGTTAAGTATAGTTAAATTAGTTCCAATCTGTTTGAGGAACTAATATAGAGTTAATAGTCACTTGATGCATGCATGCAGTCAACTAGTGTACTCCAGTTGACTGAAGATTCCCTCATCGCAAACTCATGCATGTCTATTTTGAGAAATTTCTTGTTGAGATTAAAGTCAAGGACAATGTACTATCAGTTGGATGTGTTTTCCTATAAAGAAAACTCATGCATGAAGAATATATAATTCCTTGATGATTGCAAAGTTTTGATAGTGGGTGAGAGCAATGTTAAACTTGGTTGAAGGAGATCATCCACTTGGTAACAAGACAATCAACCCAGAGGAACAACGCAAGGAAATTGGAGCTCAGAGGGCAGAGAGGAAGGCTTTAGAGAAGCCAAGTTTTTCTGTGAGCATTTGTGAGAATTGTACTGAGAGCCAGCTAGCTATGAGAGCTAAGGCTTTGTATAATTCCTCTACATTTCCACCTTGTATGATAATACAAATAGTGGGGTTTTTAGCCGAGGCTTTCCCCAAGGTATTTTCATGTGTATTGTGCTTTGATTCTTCTTCTTCTGGTTATATGTGTTCAGCTCAATATTTAGGCTTCCACAAACTTTGATAGTAGAAGTAGGTTATAGTATTCTTCTTTGATTTATGTTGCATTATCGGGTTAACCTACAACATGTTTTCTACATGATAGTAGGGAGCTACATTGGTAGAGAAATTTCTACATGGTATCGTAGTTGTGAACAATATACTAAGAAGAGAATTTGAAGTTTGAAGTGTGGGTTGCAGGTGAAAATTGAATTCATATCATACTTCAAGGCTGGCCAAAGGCATTCTATGGCTTGAGACTTGAGTATGCCTTGGAAGGTAGCTCAAATTACATAGCATGGAAAGATATAATGGAGGATGTATTAGAAGACAACGCCTTGAAGGAATTCATTGATCAATAAATCCCAAAGCCAACTTCAACTAATGCAAAGAGTTGGCTAAGTGGAAGAAGTTTGTGGTGAAGGTGAGATGTATCATCCTTGAGGGAGTTTGAGACCATATAGTCTCGAGTCTCCATGGAAAGGATACTCCATTTTCAATGTGGAAGACATTGAACGACCTCTACTAGAAAAGTAGCGACCATAGGAAATTGGTGCTCAAGGATGAGCTTCGAAGAAATAATATTGAGAAGGGTGATACTATTTCCACATATCTGAACAATCTCACCACGTACGAAGATGAGCTTGGAAGTGTGGGAATAACCACTGTCGATGATGATATGGTGAGCCTCGCTCTCCTTGGCCTTCCAAAGAGTTGGAATATCTACCAGGACTCTATGAATGGAAGGGAGAAACTACTGGATTGGGAACGAACTGTAGTTCGATCTGATGCAAGAGGAGATCAGGAGAAGCACATGAGATGGTTCTTCATCCAAGGATGATAATGAACAAAATTTCGCCTTAGAAAGTAACGAAAGGGAAGGGAAGGGAAGGCTTCCCATTCCAAATCGAACTCCTATCATGGAGGGAAGAAGGGTGACATGTCTAAAGTGAGATGATTTAACTGTCATGAGATGGGACATTATGCAACTAATTTCCCATTGAAGAAGTCTAAGAAGGGATCCTTGGAAGGATCAGAAGGTGAGGCATTAGACTCTCAACTCGAAATGGACTTTACCCTCATCATGTGCATGGTGTCATCGATGATGGGTTGTGTTTGGTATCTTGACAGTGGAGCCTCATTCCACATGACCAGTGATAAAAGTTTATTCAATACCTTGGAGGAGAAAGGCCTCAAGATGCGCATAGAGATGGGGGATGATGGAAAGTATAGTGTTTCAAGAGTGGGTAGAACTTCTTTTCAGAGGGAGCATGGAGATCCTCTCATCTTTAAAGATGTGAAGTATGTGCCTGGACTAAAGAAGAACTTGGTATCGGTCCCGATGTTCGAGGACAAATGCTACGATGTTGTCTTTAGAAAAGGAAAGGATTTCCTAAGACACATAGCCATGGGCTAGACCAAGAGGATAGGGTTTCAGGTGAAGAATCTCTATAAACTAGAGGTAGATGATTGTGCATCATTGAATATGAAATCATAATTGGTACAAATCGAAGACATTGGCAAGTTGTGTCATAGGCAGTTGGTCCATTTGCATCGTGGGGCTTTGAAGATATGCAACAAATATCTACAAGACTTCCCAAAGGTAACTTGAGAAAGTTGACACATGCAAAAGTTGTACTTGGGAATGTACACCAATTCTTCCTTTCTTGATCGAGACAGTAGAGCAAAGGCTATCTTAGAGTGAGTTCATACTGGTGTGTGTGGACCGTCCTCGATGGCATCCGCAGTGAAGAAAAGGTATTATTTGATTTTCATTTATGATTATTCTCGTAAATGATAGATTTATTTCATGCAGAAGAAGGACCAAAATTTCACAAAGTTTTATGAGCTCAAAGCTTTGGTCAAGAAAGAGTCAAAGAAGAAGATCAATGCCTTGAGAAGTGACAACAGTGGAGAATATGTTTCTCAATAGTTTAAGGACTTTGTGCAGTGGAAGGAATTCAACGAGAGTTGACGACACCTCATAACCCACAACAAAATGGGGTGGTCGAGAGGAAGAACATAACTATTGTATGGGAAACATGGGTGATGCTCCATGACCAAGGCATACCACTTCACTTATGGACTAAGGCATGCAACACAATGTTCTATTTTTAGAATAGAATCCCGCATCGCATACTTGGAATGAAGACACTAGAGGAAGCTTTCTTGAGTAAGAGACCAGATGTGGGTCACTTCAGGATATTTGGCTCATCAACATATTTCCATGTGACAAAGGATGCACGAAAGAAGCTTGGGCCAAAAGAAAAGTTGGGGACTTGTGGGTACACTGATACACCTCTCAACTATTGGGTGTACTTTCCTACCAGTCAGAGGATAGTGGTTCAAAGAGATATTAATTTTGATGACCAGAAGGCCATGTGAGTTTCCCTTGAGAGGGTGCTCCAACTACAGGCTGTGGAGGAATTGTTGGTTCCTAAGGAAGTGGAGCGTCAAACTAATGTTGAGCAGCCACATGTAGAGGTTCTAAGAGTGGAGACATCCACTCAAGAGAAGCTGATAGATTTTTGGAGGATGCAAGAGAGAATGTGGGAGCACCACTTTATCAACACAAATAGAGGAGGTCACCTGAGAGGTACACTAGATACATGGCCCTTGTTGGGGAATTTGTTGAGACCAAGCCATCTTCCTTTGAGGAAGCAGTGCAACAGCCGATTTGGGTTGATGATATGGTGGAGGAGTATGACTACACAGTTCGTAATAGTGTTTGGAATGTGGTTCTGAGACCGGATAACAAGTCAATTGTGAGTTCCCATTGGCTTTACAAGGTAAAGAAAGCTGCTGATGGAAGTGTAGAGAAGCATAAGGAAAGGTTTGTTTCCCATGGCTTTTCAGAGAGCAAGAGGATCATGTTGTTGTAGTATATTTTGACACAGGAGTAAGATGTTGACATTTTGACAAAGGAATTGTCAAAGTGTAAATTCAAGTTCCATAGAGACAGGATCGGGGTGGAAGATAATCCCTTTCTTGTTTAGATGGAGTGTTGAAATAAGGAAACAAGAATATTCCAATTTAATTTGTCCTTGAATTAAATTGTGAAATAAAATCAAATTTAGTCTTACCACCTACTTGGAAATAATTAATTCATTCATTTTGGATTAATTACTTGGAGAAATTCAAGTTAGAAGTCTTTCTCCAGTCATGCAAGAGTTATCCCTTGAATTAAGGAGATAAGATTGAGTTATATTTGAGTTGTAATTAGTTAACTAAGATTACTGAGTTAAGTCTAGTTAAATTAGTTCCAAACTATTTGAGGAACTAATATAGAGTTAATAGTCGGTTGATTCATGCATGCAGTCAACTAGTGTACTCCAGTTAACTGAAGATTCCTTCATTAGAAACTCATGGATGTGTATTCTGAGAAAGCCCTAGTTGATATTCAAGTCAAGGATAATGTACTATCAGTTGCATGTGTTTTCTAATAAAAAAAACTCATGCATGGATAATATCTAATTCCTTGATGATTGCGCATTTCCAGCAGTGTGTGAGAGTGGTGTTACACTTGGTTGAAGGAGATCATCCACTTGGTAACAGAAGAATCATCCCAGAGGAGCAACGCAAGGAAATAGGAGCTTGGAGGGCACAGAGGAAGGCTTGAGAGAAGCCAAGTTTGCCTGTGAGCATCTGTGGGGATTGTACTTATAGTTGGCTAGCTGTGAGAGCTAAGGCTTTGTATAATTCCTATGTATTTCCACCTTGTATGATAATACAGATAGTGAGGTTTTTAGTTGAGGCTTTCCCCAAACTATTTTCATGTGTATTGTGCTTTGATTCTTCTTCTTTTGGTTATATGTGTTCAGCTCGATTTTTAATCTTCCACAAACTTTGATAGTATAATTAGGTTATACTATTCTTCTTTGATTCATATTGCATTATCAGGTTAACCTACAACATTTTTTCTACATGATAGCAGAGAGCTAGATCGGTGGAGAAATTTCTACAAACATACATGAAACTCGATACCTGCAAAAAATCGTGTCATGGTTGTTGATCTTCATGTCCTCTTGTGCTTTACTACTCTTCCTTTTCCTTCTTCCTCCAAAATTCCAAGTATGACACACCCTCCAAGAGTGCTCCAAGAAAACTCTAAGTATCCAATAGTATGAGATAAAGAGAATAATGAGAGAGCTCCAAAACAAAACTGAAAAAAGGTTTCTAGCTGATCCTCATAGGCCATTTTATGAATGAGGCCTCTATTTTCTTCCTTTTCCATTATTTTCCTTCAATTTCCTCCTCACATGCAACCTATGACCTTTCACCTCCCTTTCCACCTAATTTCCATTATTTTCATAATTGAATGTGCCAAAAATGCCATTTTTCCTTTCCAAAGCCTTAACCACTTCCTTTTCCAATTTCCTTAGCCATTAATAACCAAATGAATACCCACTCTAGGATTTCTTGCCCAACATTCATCTTGGAATAAGTTTCCCATCGACTGTTGTTATTATTTTTCCTTGATTATTGTTATTACATGGAATTTTCACTAGGGTTGTTACTGAACCCTCCTCATTGGGAGAACATCATCCTTGGTGTTCAACAACACCCACAACCATGAGACTATTGTAAGAAAAATATATTGGCAATGGAGCTTTATAACTTAGCTTGTTGCAGTATTTACAATGATCAACCTACTAAAATCAAACAAACATGAAAACATAAAAAATATAACATCATAATGACATGACACCCATACCACTTCTTGGAGATTCATAACATAACTTATGGTGGTATTTAGATACATATAGATATGTACATATACAAACATTACCAAAACATATACCAAAACATATACCAAGACATATACCAAAACGACTTTGCCTCAACCGGAAAACAAGGAAGGATACATAGCCCGCATCTAATCAACCATCTCCTATGTAGCTCCATTGGGCCCAAACTGCTTCGATTTCAACTTAACCTACTCGAGTTATTGGTTTTAGAGAATGAGAAATTCTTTTCAACATAAACCGAGTCTCTGGATGGAATTCTCCATTTGGTTCCACCTGAATACAGACAAGTCAATCACATGATCAACATATTTAACATACTTCTTAAGAAATGACACATGGAAAACATCATGGACTTTCAATTTTAGAGGCAGTGCAAGTTGATAGGCTATTGGACCATTCCTCTCAAGAATACTGAAGGGTCCACAAAAACATGGTTCTAGCTTGGCACATGACCTAATCCTGAACAACTTGTTCTAATTTTCATAGCTCTTCTTCCTATCATATGCTACCTTTAGATTCTTCTTGATCACCCACATTTTATTTTCCATATATGCCAACATGTGTGGTCCAATCAAAACTCTGATAACTGGATAACTCTAAATAATGGGAGTATTGCAACTCCACCCATACAATGCCTTAAACAGACTCATCTTCAAAGATTCATGATACCCTTTTTTTTAAGCAAACTCTAGCAGTAGAAGGTACTCTTCCCACTTTCATTGGTGATGGATTACATACATACTCAACATGTCCTCCAATATCCTATTGACCCTCTCTGTCTATCCATCTATCTACGTATGATAAGTTTTACTGAACACCAAATTGGTGCCAAAACCTGCAAATAACGTCTTCGAAAACTTGGAAGTGAACTTCACATCCCTGTCTGACACAATATTCTTTGGAACACCATGTAATCTGCCACATATTCCATGAAGACCTCTGCCACATCACTAGATGAGAATGTAGACTTCACTAGAATGAAATGTGAAACCTTTTTCAACATGTCCACAATAACTATAATGGAATCATGTTGTCTCACTATCCTTGGCAGACCTGTGATGAAGTCCATGAAAATGACTTTCCATGTCGTCTTTGGAAATCCAATCGATTATAGCAGTCCATGTGTCTACTTACATTATTCCTTCACACACTGAAAATCAAAACACCTAGCCACAAACTCTTCTACATCCCTCTTGAGGTTCAACCAATAATAAAATATATTCATTGTTATCAGTGTCTTTTGATAACTTAGGTGACTAAAATATGGTTTCATATGAAACTCCCTTAAGATCACCTTCTTGAGCTCACTACTATCTGGAACATATATCATGTCTCTGAAACTAACCAATTTGTCTATTGTAATATAATAGTCGAGATCCTATGTGTCTTCACCTATACATGTACCTGTACTATCACCTTGATCCAAAATGGATCCAGCATGGCCTCTAAATCTAAAGTCTTCAAAAAATAGGCGAAAATGGAATAAGGTTGAAGTGCTCATGAAAACAAAGCCAGTGGTGTAAACTGCACACAAATCCAAGTTAGAATAAGGAAATGAGAGCCAATTAAAGATTTAAGTCAGAAAGTCAAAGCCTATGTCAACAGGACATGCGGAAACCTGGGAAAGAGTCGCAGTCCTGATGATGTTAGCACAAAAGATGATGTGGTAATCTAAGATTGGTTCAGACCACAGGAAATCAAGAACAATATTTAAGAGCAGAGATCATCTGATTAAAGGAGATTGATGCATATCACATCGAAACATGCAGACAAGTTATCTGGGAAAAAACATGATAAAACTATGAAAAATAAGGTAAACTCTTTGAGTTTTGATAGGAGGGTAGTAAATGGTTTATCACATTCCCTCAAGGTAGGAAATAGTTTTGGACTGAGAGAATGCAATTCCACTGATCGCTCAACATGTAGCCTCCCGAAAACCACTTTATTGTGTGCCTTTGGAGAAATAACAAACGTGCTAGTTGGAGTGTGAAACCATGCAACAACCATCAGATGGCTCAGGATAGATCAACGATGCAGGTTTTCTAGATCACTTGAGGAGTAGGACATGACATCTATTAGATGGGTTGTTCTCGAGATCATCACTCGGTTAAGGCCAGATGGTCGAGGTCCACCCGCAGCTGCCGCTCCTTTCGTTTATAGCATGTTTCTATTATAAACATATTTTTTCCATGTTTAATGGAAATGGTAACTAAAACATGTTATAAAAACACCATGACACATAAAATTTAAAAAAGGAGTGTCTTATGAATCATTCCACGGGGTTTGGAAGTCAGGGTGACCAGTACAGTCATGTAATTGCTCATTTCGACTCAAAGTTTCGAGCGGAACATAGTGGTGAGTTCCATTTTCATGTTGAGTCTCTGTTTTTGAGCTCACACCTGTAACAACCATTTTGAAGACAAAATAAAGAGGTCAGCACTGGAAGCTAGGACCAAGAGATGCAGCTAGGAAGGTTGTTGAACTCCTTTATCAGTTTTGGCTGTGTTGACGTGTTTTAATTGTGTTTTCTAATTGTTTGTTTGTCTGTATTATTTAAAATCTTTTCGATCCATTGTACTAAGTAATATAGACAACTCCACACATAACTTTGTAATAACTTTTTCAATTTTAGATCAAGTGGTATCAGAGCTTAAAGTTTTTAAGGTTTGACAAGTTTGTTTGGAGATTTTAATGCTGACTAAGTTAAGGCTCAGACAAGGTGAAGGAGAACATGTTGAGGCGAATCTAGAGATTGGAGGGGTCTATTCACGAAGAATCATGGCATATGAAGTTCCACTTGGATCAGAATATCAATTCTTGGATATCTTCACGACAATACATGCCATTGTGGAAGAAATGTATCATGAGTTTAAAAAGGGTGGAGGTGAAGGCACTTCATCACCTAGACTAGACAAAGGATTAGGGGAACCTTTTCTCTTTGTCCCTCTAGAGAAAGAAGACAAGAAAGATAAAGGGAAAGGATAAATGAAGCCTCCACCATCTCCTCCATCATCACCATCGTCGTCATCATCATCGTCTTCTCATAAAACTAGTTCTTCTAAGAAGAAGAAAAAGAAAACATCTTTGATCAAATTAGATGTAAAGTTTGATTTCCCAATGTATGATGGAGAAATAAATTCAGAAATGCTTGATAATTGGATAAGGAAATTGATGTATATTTTAAGGTGCGGAAAGTTGATTCAGAAAGGAAGAAGATCCAGCTGGCTAGCCTTCATCTTGGAGGAACTACACTTGTGTAAGGGAAGACACAAGAAGATCTTCAAAAACATGGTAAAATCATTTCAAATTCGAATGAATTTGTTTCTGCAATTAAAACGAAATTTTATCCTTTGGCTTACATGTAGCAAGAAATGATCAGTTGGTAGACACTACGTCAGTAACTTGGAGAGTCAAAGTGTACAAAGTTATACTCAAGAATTTAGCAAAAGAGATTTAACATTAGGTATATAATTGGACTCACCAGAGACATTATTAAAATATATAGGGGGTCTTCATAGTTATTTGAATCATACTATACTTATGTTTAGTCCACTAGCTTAGACAATGTATTAGTGGAAGCAACTCATCTAGAGGCTAGAGGTAAAAATTTATACCCTGATGTTGGGAAGTCATCCAAATATTTTTAGAACAAGAATAAAGGAAATAAGAAACTAAAATGGAAGGAGAGGAAAACAAACGCTGTAAGGAATGATAAACCTTCATGCACTCATTGTAAGAAGGAAGGACATGATGAGGAGGGACACAATGAGGCATACTGCTGGTCTTTGCATCTAGAATTGAAGCCTATGAATTTTAGGGGTAAAAAGAGAAAGAATGTTGTTGCTATACAAAAGGACTTGGGGTCAGGATCAAGTGACGAAAAAACAGTTACAACCACAGCTATAAAATGTAAAGATTCTGAAGCATTTACAAGTAATTCTTCACATTATGTTGATAATGAAAGTAATGAGAGAAAAAGAGATGAAATATTTCATATTAGAGTCATTTCCAAGCACACTAAAATTGATACTTTATTTTATAGTGAGCCACAAGTTAATTTGATTTTGGAAGCAATTGTAAAGAAGTTGGGTCTAGAAACAAAACCTCATAAGAAGCCATATCCATTAGGTTGCGTGTGTGATAAAACAAAGCTATAAGTTACAAGATAATGTAAACTTTAGTTTGTTATTTGGTCAACATTTGTAGATGAGGTTGAGTTAGATATAGTCCCATGGACATATTTGAAATTGTTTTAGGGAGTCCATACTTATACGATAGAAAGTATATCTTCTATCGAGATGAAAGTAAGTATCAACTCACTAAGTATGGAATTGAGTATATTGTAAGGGCTCATAAAATTAAACATAACTTCTCTATCATAAACTCACGATAGATGAAAAGAATAGTAAATTCAAGTAAGCAATTTTTACTAATGATTGTAAAGGTAAAGGATCTTGATAAATATGATGCATTCCAAGGTTGTAACCCTAAATAGAAAGTAGATTTACTTAAAGTTGTTTTTGATTATGATATTATGTAAAAGAGCCTCAAGGGCTTCCACCAAAGTGAGAGAGAACACATTATATTTATTTGCAGCATGATGCTCCACTGCCTAACATTGGAATGTAAAGGTTATTAGCTTTAGAGAATGTAAAGATAAAGAAGCTAGTATAGGAGTTGCTTGATAAAGGATTTATATGGCCAAGCACATCACCATGTGGATCACCAACTGTGTTGGTAAAACTACTTTCAAAATGAAGCAAGGACTTTATGAGTGACTAGTTATGCCTTTTGGCTTAACTAATGCTCCTGCTACATTTATGTGAGTCATGAATGACATATTTTGACCATTTATTGATGATTTTGTAATAGTCTATTTAGATGATATTCTTGTTTTTAGTAAGACTTGGGATGAACATGTAAAACATGTAAACTAGGTTTTAGATGTTTTAAAAAGAGAAAATCTCTATGTGAAGCTATCAAAATGTGAATTTCGCAGGACAACTTTAAATTATTTGGGTTATATTGTAGGGGGTGGTGAATTGAAGATAGATCCATCTAAGGTTGAATTCATTATGAACTGGACTAACCCCAAATCTACTACAGAAGTTAGAAGTTTCTTAGGGGCAGTGTAATATTGAAGAAATTTTATTGCTAACTTTTCATTGATTGCAACTCCTTTATATGCTTTGACAAGTGTGAAACAGGTGTGTCAGGTGGGAGGCAAATAGTAGAAGGCCTTAGACACCTTAGAAGAGAGGATCAGTATAGCGCTAGTACTATCCCTATGAGATCTTCAACACCCATTTGAAATTGAGACCGATGAAAGTGACTATGCCATGGAAATAGTGTTGATGTAGCATAGGAAGCCTATATGCTTCCATTTTAAGACATATACATCTGCAGCAGTTAACTATCCTACATATGATAAAGAATTGTATGCATTAGTGCAAAGTGTTAAAAACTGGAAACATTATATAATGGGTAAAGAAACAATCATACACACATATCATCAAACACTTCAATATTTACACTCACAAACTAAATTGCAACAATCAAGTCATTACAGGTGGATGGGTTTTCTACAGAAATTTCATCTTGTTATCAGATATAAGAAGGGCATACATAATAAGGTTGCAAACATGTTATTAAGACCAACCGTAAATGCATCCACTATACTTAAGCATAATTCAGTAATTCATGAAAGCTACATTGAACAATATGCTCAAGATACAGATTTTAAGGATGTATATGCAAATTCATGTCATAGCAAGTAGGTAGAAGAATTGGATTATTATATAAAGGACAAAATCTTATATTATTTGGGAAAGTTATGCATTCCACAAAATGAAAGAGTTAACATAATTCGTGAAGCACATACTTCTCTCATAACAACTCATTTTGGTGTAAGTAAAACAACTGCACAATTGCAAAGGTTTTGCTATTGGCCACGAATGCATGAGACAGTTTCTAGATATATCAAAGAATGTACTATGTGTGCTACAAGAAAGCCAAGTAATAGAAAATTAGGCTTGTATACTCCACTACCAATTCCTTCTTGTCCTTTGGAAAGTGTTTCCATGGATTTTGTCACGGGATTGCCAAAGTCTAGAAAAGGTCATGCTTATTTGTATGCGGTTGTGGAAATGTTCAATAAGATGTGTATTTTTACACCATGCAATAAATAGGTCACATCTAAGCAACTTACAAAGTTATTCTTTCAAAATATATGGGTTCATTTTGGGTTACCCATTTCTATTATATCTGATCGAGATTCTTGATTTGTTGGGAAAGTTTCATTAAGTTTATGTGAGTTAATGGAAACAAGGTTAAAGAAGAGCACATCATTTCATCCACAAATAGATGGTCAGATAGAAATGGTCAACAGGATAGTGATACAGTTACATAGAGGATATTGCAGCAAGCATCCCAAACATTGGGATGAGAATTTGTGTTATGTGTAGCATGCTTACAACCGTGCCAAGAATTCTTCTACTCAAAGGTCTCCTTTTATGACTTCTTTTGGTTTATACCAAAGTCTTCCTTGGATTTTGTCTTTGGTAAAGACATAGTATTTGATGGACACAGTGATGTCGAAAAAGCAACCAATTCATTGAACCAATCCAAGAAATTCACCAGGCAGTATAGGAACAACTCAAAAGAAGTCAAGCCAATTATAAGGCGCAACATGACAAGCATCGAGTTGAGCATTTCTTTCAAGTTAGTAATCAATTCTGGTTGTACATCAACAAATAAAGACTGCAAGAGGAAGGTAAGAAGTTAAAACCAATTAGATATGGTCCTTTCAAAATACTTGATAAAATTGGGGAAAATGCTTTCCTCCTAGATCTACTAGCTTATATGCAAATCTATTCAGTCGTTAATGTTGAAAACTTGAAGTTATATGAACCTTCAATGATTGAATATCCGGAAGAGAAAGGTTAGTTGCCTTCCATTGAGGATCTATTGCCTGAGTATCTCAATGAGTTACAAGAGGACACAGTTCTCGACAGGAGGATAAGAACTTCGCGACAAGGGGATGTTGAGTACCTGCGAGTTGGACTCAAAGGTACAAATCTAAGTAAATCACGATGGAAACAGATTGGAAAAGTGAAGGAACTTTATCCTCACTTACTTGATAGCTAAAAACCATCTTTTGGTGGACAGAAAGCTTCCAGTGGGGAGGAGTGATTCAAAATGGATCTAGCATGGTCTCTAGATCTAAATTATTTAGAAAAAGTGAAAATAGAATAAGGTTGAAGTGCTCGTGAAAAGAAATCCAATGCTGTAAACCACATGCAAATCCAAGTTAAGATAAAGAAATGGGAGCCAACTAAAGGTTTAAGTCAAAAGGTCAAAGCCTATTTCAGCAAGACATGTGGCAACCCGGGAAAGAGCTGCAGGTTCCTGATGATGTGAGCGCAGCAGATGATGTGGATATCTATGATTAGTTCAGACCACAGGCAATGAGGAACAATGGTCAAGAACGGAGATCGATGCATATCACGTCGAAACATGCAAAAAAGTGATCTGGGAAAACGGACGCGATAAAACTATGAAAAAGAAGCTAAACTCTTTGAGTTCCGATAGGAGCACGGTAAATGGTTTATCACATGCGCTCGAGGAAGGAAGCGGTTTTGGACTGGGATCACGCGATTCCATTCAGCACTCGACACGTAGCCTCCCAAAAACAACTTTATCATGTTCGTTCGGAGAAATAACGAATGTGCTAGTTGTAGTGCAAAACTGCGTGACAACCGTCGAATGGGAGAGGACAGTTGAATGGTGCAAGTTGTTCGGATCAGTTAAGGAGTAGGACGTGACAACCGTCAGATGGATTGTTCTCGAAATTAGTGTTAGGGAAAGGCCGGATGGTTGGGGTCCACCTGCAGCTACCAATTCTTTTGTTTATATCTTGTTTCTATTATAAACATATTTGTTCAACGTTTAATGAAAATTGTAACTAAAACGTGTTATAAAAACACTATAACATTGAAAAGTTGATATAGTAATGTATTGTGAACCGTTCTAGGGTGTCTGGTGAAATCCTTTATCAATTTTGGCTGTGTTGATGTGTTTTAATTGTGTTTTCTGATTGTTTAATTGCCTATATTATTCCCAATATTTTCGATCGATTACATTAAGTAATATAGACAAATCCACACATAGGTCTGTAAGACCTTTTTCAATTTCATATCACACTTGTACCTATACCTGTACATGTACTACAACTTGTACCTTTACTAGTACTTTGTTACAACTTGTGCATAATCTCCATATAACTGACATCTTGTTGACCTCCCTATAAGATCCTGTCGTATAAGAATCTCCCATATGATCTAATAGCTACAAAGTGATTTACCTGTGTCTTCCTACTAAGAGCTTCTTCCACCCTATTCTCTTTGTCGTTGATATATCTGATCTCGAAATTGAACTCATTGATCATGGCCAGCCACTGAGCCTGCCTACCATTCAAGTTTAGTTGGTCAAATAGATACCGCAAACCACTGTGATCACTCATCAATATAAACCTCTTGCCTAGAATATAGAGTCTCCACATATTGAAGGCATCTATAATCATTACCAAATGAAGATTATGTGTGGGTTAGTTATGCTCATGCTCATTTCGTTTTCGTGACTCATAGCATACCACCTGTCTATCCTCCATAAGAACTCCACCAAGTCCTTTATTGGAAGTAACAATGTAAACTTTGAAATGGGAACTCTAGCTGAAAAACCTTGTAAAAACATAAAAAATAGTGCTAAAAACGAAAAGTGTTGATGTTGGAATAACACCTTTTTTTCTAGGGTAAATTTTTAGGATGATTTAAAAATGGTGGTGGAAACAAATTTTTTGCACAAAAATTGTCCAAAAAACACCCTCAAATGAAGTGTTGATGTTCGAATAACTATTTTTTTTTCAATGGAAAATTTTGTGCAAAAGACACCCTCAAAACGAAAAGTGTTGATGCTAGGGTAACAAAAAAAATTTCAAGGTTAAAATTTCAACATTTCGAAATAATAGCGTAAAATATTTTATGATGACCCTGAAACACATTAAAATTTCAAAAAAATTATGAAAACGAAATAGAAAAAAAAACTAGAAAAAAATTAAAAAACTAGAAAAAAATTAGAAAATATAAACAAATAAAAAGTAAAAAGACAATTAAAAATGGAAAATAAATAAATAAATATGTAAACCATAAAAAATTTTGGGAAAAGAAAAAAAACACATTAAAAAAACTATAAAATTAAATAGGTAAAAATAGAAAAATTAAAAAAACATTAACAAAAAACTAAAAAAAAAAATGAAAATTAAAAACAAACTAGATTTTAAAAAAAATGGAAAATTAACAAAAAGAAATAAAAAAACTAGTGAAATTAAGATTAAAATGTTGATTACTTAAAA
>APFE031352585.1:0-20356 GCA_000404065.3 Pinus taeda | reverse complement strand
GTTTATGAAATAATTTTTTTAACCTATTT
Source organism: Pinus taeda (assembly GCA_000404065.3). Classification (NCBI taxonomy): domain Eukaryota; kingdom Viridiplantae; phylum Streptophyta; class Pinopsida; order Pinales; family Pinaceae; genus Pinus; species Pinus taeda. The sequence goes on along the minus strand of APFE031352585.1, from coordinate 20,327 downwards.
TATTTTTTTTGTTTGTCTTTTTTGTATATATATTTTTATATTTGTTTTTTTTAACTAATCAACATTTAAAAAACGAAAAATAAAACAACTTGAAAATTCGTCAAGTAATCATAATTTAGAAAAAAAATTGGACATAATAAATTTTAAAGTGTGAAAAATAAGTCCTCTAAAAAAAGGTATGCTGGATCAACACATTGCATCTACACGTTTAAAAATCAGCATGAAAATCAATAATATTTAAAAACAAATATTTATAATACAAAGAAAATTTAAAATGTCAAAAGTATGCTCACAACAAAAGGAAGTGTATTCTGCTTAACCACTTTTGAAAATAGGGTCACATTTTTACTAACCCTACGAAACGGGTATTCGTATCGGTTATTTAAAGTGCCGAAAACTATGCTCTAAAAAAAATATGTGTGCTCTGCATCGTCCCTTTTCAAAATCGGGTCAATCTTTTGCTATCTCTATGAAACGGGTAACAATATCTATTCTTGTTCCAAAGTTTACATTGTTAAGTATCTATGCATACTACAAACTCTTTATCCAAATTTTCAATCTTTAACATTGGTGCATGTGTCAACAACTTCTTAAGCTACTCAAAACTAGCCAGACACTCCTCTATCCATTTGAACTTCTTACATTTTATCTACAATGATGTAGTAGGATAAGAAATTTGTGAGAAGTTCACGATGAACCTCCTGTAATAACCTGCCAATCCCATAAAGGATTTCATCGCATCTACATCTCTAAGAGCTACTCACTCCATGATGGCCCATATATTTTCTAGATCTACTGCAATTCCCTCCTTGGAGACAACATGATGCAGGAGCATATGGACTTAGCCAGCAATCTGAAAGTCTGTTCACGTCTTGTGGCTAGACAAGTTGAATTTCACTGACCTGAGTGGTCACAAGTCAGTTTTTACTGAGAGAGTTGGATCTCTCAAGAAATGAGCTATATTTCATTATTTTAATAAGTAGAAATTGTCTTATTTTAGATCCAAGGATAAGTTGTTAGCATAGGTGTCTGATAGAGCCGGAAAATAAAGATTTGACTGTTAGATTGTTTAAATTAGGGACTGAGTAGTTAGAGTGGGATTCGATTGATAAAAAGGAGAAAAATGTAATGTTGGATTATTAGCAGAGATGAGAGAGGATTAAGCGAAGCGAGATTTAAGTAAGAGAGCATGGATTTCTAGATTGAAACAGAGGTCTTTTAATCATTGTAATAGAGCCAAAGGCTGAGACTCTATAACCATTTTTATAATGAATAATTGATGACGTGTGTATGTTTATATAATGATGTTGTGGAAACTCTCGGTTCACTTCTGATTATTCGTTTTCGGGATAGAGTTGAATATTTCTCTATTTTTATGATTTGTGATATAAAACTCAAAGTTCAATGGGAATCATAGTCCTTGATGTTAATAACAGGGTGGAAGCCCACTTAAATCCCCGTTGTTGATCTAAGTTCCAACCAATGGTGCGAAATCCCATCGACCGTTGGATCATCCCATATTGGATCACAATATTTGTTTGCAAGGGGTAGACCTTAGGCCTTAACTAAATGCGATGTGCAATCACCTCTTTATTGCATCGAAACATTCCATCGACATTTGAATAGACCTCAAGCCTTAAGACCCTGCGATGTGTGATCGTTGATCCATTGCATCACAATATTTCATTGGAAAGAGAACTGCCCTTGAACATTGGGAAACTGCGATATGTGATGGGCGATGTGATCATTGATTAAATCACATCACAAAATTTCATATGTATGTACTGAGCCCTAAGCACTTGCCCATTGGGACCTGCGAGTCCAATATAACGTGGACTGTCATATGAATGTGTTATGATCTATAGTACAATACTTTCAAGTGGTTCTATTAAAAAGTGAAATATCTATTGTCAGGCTCGTTTAAGATGTAATGAGAGTAGCATAGTGGAAGACTCGAATATAAAGGGAAAAGAAAACATGGGGCCGATTGTTGAGATTTATTGAAACAGTTGATTCCTACATCATTTGTGGTATCAAAGCACAGAAAGATTAAGGTTGATTGCAGTAAACATGCTGCCAAGGAGAGGAGATGGCATCAGTCGAGAAAGACCAGAAGCAAATGCAATTCTACTAAAGGATATCTTAAGTCTGTGTACGAGGATGGAAACAGTTGAGACTGCTAAGAGAAGAACACCTAATTAAGGGGATGACAATGCTAAAAAATAATCTTCTGAGGAAGAAGAAGAGTAAGAAAATGAAACTACCAGAGTTATTAAGATGCTGGTGAAAGTAGGAGGAAAACTAAAGGTGGAAATTTGTACGTATGAAGGGAGTCTCAATGCAGAAGAGATCATGGATTGGATTAGGTCATTAGACAAATAATTTTACTATGAAGAGGAAGCTGATGAAAAGAAGAAAGTTAAATTTGCAATTACCAGATTAAAGGGTCATGCAACGATTTGGTGGGAGGAGCTATAGACATCTAGAATGAGGAAAGGAAATTCTAAGATCAAGCAATGGGACAAAATGGTGAGTAAGATGAAAGCCAAATTTATGCCTAAAGATTGTCAATTAAATCGTTTTAAAAAGTTGTAGAATTTAAGGCAAAAAGGAATGTCTGTTAAAGAATATAGAAAAGAATTTTATAGATTGAGTATTAGAGCAGGACACGTAGAAGATGACATGGAGAAGGTAGCCAGATATATGAATGGCTTACGATATGACATATAATATGGGATCAACTTGTTAATTCTGAAGACTAGTAAGGATGCCTATCAAGCAAGTTTTGAAAGTAGAGGAGAAGATGTTGAGAAAACAGAATCAGAGTAATAAAGGAAGGAGCTTAGTAAGAGGTAGAGGAACTACCAAACCAAGGGGACAACAACATCAACATAGAGCAGGCAGTGCAAGTAGTAGATCAACACAGAGAGGGGATTTTAATAGAGGAATATTTTCACCCAGAGGAAAAGGCCAAGGAAGAGATATTCAGTGTTACACTTGTGGAGAATGGGGACATGTGTCATGGGACTGTCCTCATAATAAACCAGCAAGTCAGAGGAATGCAAATGTGCCTAAGGCAAAGTCAGAAACACCTTGACTTATGGAAAAGGAAGAAACCCTTAAGTATGAGAATCCATGTTCTTGAGAAGGACATTGCTTAAGACTGAGAAATATATTGAAGAACAAGCGCAGAGGAAGAATTTATTCAGAACTACCTGTAGATCCAAAGGTAATTGTTGTAAAGTAATAATTGACAGTGGAAGCATTGATAACCTTGTTTCTGCAAAGATGGTGGACAAGCTTGGATTAGCAAAGATAGTGCACCCTACTCCTTACAAAGTGCCCTAGTTGTAGAAAGTGCATCAAATTATTTTGATAGAATAATGCAAGTTTGAAATATAGTTTGGTACGTATTAGGATGTAATATTATGTGATGTAATGCCAAAGGATGTATGTCGTGTATTGTTGGGAAGACCATGGCAGTTTGATCGAAAAGCTATTCATGATGGGAACAAAAACACTTACACTCTAGAGAAAGATGGAAATAAACATACATTGCATCCATTGAAGGATGACACTAACAAAGGAGCACTAGGAAGTAGTGTTATGTTGATGAGTGGAAAAGAGCTATTGCAAGGGATTGAGAAAAGTGAAGAAATGCACTTTGTTGTCAGAGGGAGACCAAAGGTAATTTTAACTTCAACAAACTTAGATGATTTACCTGAAGAAATCAAAACTTTGTTAAATGATTTCATTAAAATTATTGTGGATGAGTTGCCAAATGCATTGCCACCGATCAGGAGTATTAGTCATCATATTGATCTAATACCAGGAGTGAGTTGTCCAAATAAAGCAATGTACAAATTAACTCCTCAAGAGCATGTAGAAGTCAGAATACAAGTGCAAGAACTGATGGATAAGGGACTAATTAGAGAGAGTCTTATTCCATATGCTATATTAATATTACTCAATTGAAAGAAAGGAGGTGAATGGCGTATGTGCACAAATTCCAGAGCCATAAACAAGATCACAATCAGGTATAGATTTCCATTGTCACACGTGGATGCTTTGATGGATTGTTTGAGTGGATCAAAGTATTTTACTAAAATAGATCTGAAGAGTGGGTACCATCAAATAAGAATTCGAGAAGGAGATGAATGGAAGAATGCATTTAAAACAAATAGTGGGTTGTATGAGTGGTTACTTATGACTTTTGGACTCAATAATGCACCTAGCACGCTTATGAGATTTATCAACGAAGTCTTGAATGAATATGCAGGCAATTTTGTCATTATTTATCTTGATGATATTCTAGTTTTCAATAAAAGTAAGGAAGAACAATTAAAGCATCTTAAATTGGTTTTAAGAACTCTACATAAAGAGAAACTACTGATAAATATGAAGAAATGTAGTTTCGTGAAATAAGAATTAATTTCTTGGGATTTGTAGTTTCTAGAGAAGGATTGAAAATGGATCCAGAGAAAGTCCAAGCAATTTAGATCTAGCCCATTCCCAGAAATATATTTGAGGTAAGAAGCTTCCATGGTCTTGCAAGTTTTTATAGGAATTTTATCAGAGGTTTTACTTAGATTTGTGCACCAATTTTGAAACAATTGAGGAGACCAATCAACTGTTCAATTGGATAGTAGCAATGAACAAGAATTTTAAATTGCTGAAGAGGAAAATCACAGAGGAACCGATTTTAGCTTTTCCTGATTTTGAAAAAGTATTTTGAGTTGAAACAAATGCTAGCGAACTTGCATTTGGCACAGTTCTGATTCAGGAACGAAGATCGATTGCGTACTTCAGTGAGAAATTGAATGAAGAAAAGAAGAAGTATTCTTCTTACGATAAATAGTTTTACACTATTGTCCAAGCCTTGAAAAAATGGAGACATTATTTGTTGCCAAAGGAATTCATATTGTATTCAGACAATCATGCATTACAGTTCATAAATAACCAGCCAAAATTGAACCAGAAACATGCCAAGTGGGTATAATTTTTGCAGAGCTTTACTTTTCTGATAAAGAACACAATTGGTAAGTTGAATAAAGTTGCTAATGCATTGAGCGGGGTAAGTTTTATTGTGCCTGAATTCAAAGTTGGGGTTGTACGATTTGAAGAAATGATTGAAATGTACAAAGATGATGTAGATTTCAAAGATATCTATACAGCAGTTCAAAATCCAATAGTTCATAACAAAAATCAATGGTTAGATTATCTCATCCAAGGAGGCTTATTGTTTAAAGGCAACAAGTTGTGCATTCCCAAATGTTCTATGAGGGAAAACATAATAAAGGAAAAACATAGTGGAGGATTATCTGGTCACTTTAGACAAGATAAAACCTTTGCTCAAGTGAATGCATTTTATTATTGGCCAAAAATGCAAACTGATGTTAAGAGATTTGTTGAGACATGCAAGATATGTCAACATGCTAAGGGGGGAAGTCAGAACACAATATTGTATCAACCATTGCCAACACCAGACCGGTCGTGCGATGCAATTAGCATGGTTTTCATTTAGGGATTACCAAAAACTCAAACAGTGAATGATTCCATTTATTTTCTGGTAGATAGATTTTCCAAGATGGCACATTTCACTGCTTGTAAGAAGAATAGTGATGCAACGCATATAGCTAATCTAATTTTTTCAGAAATTGTAAGGTTACATGGATTTCCTATAAGTATTGTGTCTGATAGAGATAAAAAGTTTGTAGGACATTTCTTGAGAACTCTTTGGAAGAAACTAGGAGCTAACCTCAGTTTCAGTTCAACATACCACCCTTAAATAGATGGAAAGACCGAATTAATAAATAGGATCTTGGGAAACATATTGAGAAGTTTAGTGTATCAAAATCCTAAGTAGTGGGATTTAGCACTAGCTTAGGCTGAATTTTCTTATAATGACACTCCAAACCGAAGTACTGGAATGAGTCCATTTCAGATTGTTTTCAAATGAATCCAAGAGGTGTGTATGAGCTCATAAATTTGGGAAAACGGGATACAAGAAGTGCAAAAGATGAAGAGATTGCAGAACATATGCAAATACTCTAAGAATATGTCAAAGGCAGATTGCATGAAAGAAATGGTAAATACAAACAGAGAGTGGATATGAAAAGAAGAGAGAAATAATTCCAAGTGGGAGATTTAGTGATGGTATATTTGAGAAAAGAAAGATTTCCTGTTGTTAGTTTCAGCCTTTGAAGCCTTCCAACAGTGATCAAATATTCTCTTACAAAGTGGTCTCAGGGTGTTAAAGTCAAATTTTGTCATTTTAGTGAGTCTTCAAGTAAAATTTGGTCACTAGGTATTAGGTCTAGGGTAGTTTTCACTCCTTCCAAAGTCTTCCAAGTATTGGTCCATGTCACCATTCAGCTTAGTGTACCATCATTCAAAGATTTTTTATCATCATTTCAGGTTCCAATGGGTCATTCTGCACATTGTTTGTGCTTCAGTTGTACTTGGGTAAGCCTCATTTCCCTCTCCTAGGGTTTTGAAGGTAATTTTTCTTGGATGGTCAAATCATCAAAACAACTTGTGTCCTGATGTTCATACACCTTCCCCTATTCATAATATACCTTCTTAAACAATTCCCATCAGCGATAACCCTCAAATTCATCATTTTCCCACAAACCCTAGCTTATTGCTACAATTTGACAATTTTCTAGGTTAGGCCTGTGTTTTGCCCTTTTGGACGCCTTCCCCTCACTCAATATTTAAAATTCTACTTTCCCCTGATTCCTAAAATCCCTCCCTAATTCTAAAATTTTCTCAAGAATTTACAAGCCCCTTATCCCCTTCGTTTCCCTTCATTTCCACAAATCCCTCGTTCCACACATCGAGATAGATTTTATTCAAATGATGTTTCTGAGAAAGAGAATATGAATTTGACAAAAGTGAGAAAGTTTTTTTTTCCATCATTGACCCAAGAAGAAAAACCATTTTCCTTTTTTACACAGGCTTCATTGTTTGGGAGAAATGTTGAAAACATCGCTGGCCTCAGGAGGATCGATGCACTTCTAGAGTGACCTTCGGAAAATCAATATTTCACCTACCTGGGATTTTCAAATGACTTGCTTAATGATTTAAATTATATCTATATGGAAATAGCTTTCCAATGAGCCATCATGATCTCAATGTGGATTTGAGGAAGACCTTCAAATGTTGACTGCAACGACACTCTAGATTCAGGCAATCTCATTGTGCACATTTTGACCAGTCTTGGGAGATTTGACTTTTGAAAAGGCAAATGAGCTCCAAATTGAAAAATTAAAGATGTTTTGGAAATTATACTCAAATATATTTCTATTGAGATATCATGCGCCCAATGTGGACACTAGGAATGCCTCCAAAACCGGTTTGCAAAATGGCATTGTGCATTGGGAGCTCGGTGCTGCACATTAGAGGGGCACTATGCATCAAGCAGTTTTCTCTTGTGTTAATTTACACTGGCACTACGCATTGGGCTCAGTGCACTATGCATTGGCCACTGAGGCTTCAAAAGAAAACAAATTTATCTCAAATCTTCCAAAATGCTTCATTTACCTTCTTAACAAGTAAGTACACTTACTTTGGAGCCTAGGTAGAGGTTTTTATGCTTCAATTATATTTTTATCCCCTAAGATTGAAAACCCTAGTGTGTTTTCCTATCTTATTTGTCATCACTACAAAATCTTCTTCCTTGTATCAATATTATTTTTACTTGCCCTAAGCCTACCCTTTTAATCCTATCTCACTTCACTCATGTTCTTTTTCCCCTTTTCCCTATTGAAATTAACCCCTTTATCAAACCCTAAACTCCGTCCATCAAGCCCTAGCTCCCATATAAACCCCACTTACCCCCATAACTATTTCCATTTTATAGATCTCTTCATACCCAACTTCCCCTAACCTGATTATCCACCATTTATCAGACCATATGAAGAGAGACAAACATGGAGAGGGGTAATGAGTATGACTTTGAAGAAGACATTGCCAGTGATAGCTCCAGAGAGAGAAATGTGTAGTTCAGGAAGCCTCACAAAGGTGGAAAAATCATCAGGCAGGAACCTATCAGCATGAGTGAACTCCTTTCTTGCCCACTAGCCACCACATGTTTCAATTATGAGGCCATATGGCCTATGATTACTTAACTCGAAACAATATTTGCAAAACAAGGGTAAAGAGGCTAAAAGCCAAGCTAATAAGAGTTTTGAGGAACAAGAAAGAGCATGATAAACTCAAAAACTTAGCTGAAGCTTCATTAGCTTAGAAACACACTTAATGAGGTTGCCTCTTACCAAATTCAAGGAAATTTTGGATATTTTTTTGTCATTTTGAATTTTTGAAAATAGAAACACAGGAAATTCTAGCTGATGCATAGCGCCACTAGTGCTGTGAATTGAATTGGTTCATCCTCTTAACAAATGGCTTATAAATTTGGATTCAGCATCAAAAAATAAGTAAGCCCATAAAGTTTCATCAATTTTGGAGAAGATCTTGGCCACCAAAGGGCAAAAAACACTCAAAAAGTTCCATGTCTGCCACTTTTTGAATACATAGGAACCAGTCTTGCGAGAATCCACTTTTGAGGGGGCAAATGACCTCCAATCCGAAAATTCAAAGTGTTCCAGAAACTAGATAGGCAGGGATTCTTGGCCTTGATTTGGAGGAGTGGAATGCCTTTAAAAGTAGCCTTGAAGCGGCACTGCGCATAAGGCTCAAGGCACTGTGCATCAGGCAAATTTTGTCAATTTTGCCTAAAAGTCAAATTTCGCCTACTCTCTTCAACAGTTGAATTTTTCTTCTTTTCTTGGTAAATGATGTATTTTATCTAAGTATAGATGAGAATCGCCTCATATGGTAGATACATCAAGTTCCAAGTCGTTTTGAGTTGTAATGAATTATTTCCCTAAGTTTTAGAGGCAAGCTATTCCACTACCTACTTTTGTGTTCGTAGTTTAGATATGGTTGAAACCACCCCTTTTATCACGTATTTGACCCTGATAGCTAGCATGAGTGGTTTTCTTTCCTATATTTTGTAATTTCTTAGTCGTTTGTACAGGTTGGACTCTTTTGGAAGTGGTGCACTCATTGTATACTTGTATTAGTAGTTTGGCAAGGAATAAAACTAGGTTTCATAACTATTTTTGTGGGATTCTTGTGACAGTGAGTTTATGTATTGTTTCTTCTACGTAATGAGTTTTTCTTATGTTTTATATGTATCCAAATCGATCTTTATTTGCTCAAACTAAATGAATCAAGGTGAATGGACAAAATACATTGTTGTGTTTTGTCTTGGGAATGCATTTGGTTTTCAATGTTTTCAACTGTTTGAAGAGGATTCATAGTTTCTTTATTCCCTCCTAAACTCCTTAGTTGTCTTAATCTACTATCTTAATCCATTTCTAGTACATAAACCCTTGTCTACTGTGCCCCACAGAACATGAATGTATCCTTGAGTTGATTTCCTGGACCCAATCTCCCTTCTCCAATTGATCCAACAACCAAAACCTAAAAATCAAATTAGAAACCCTGAGCTACTATACGTAGCCTAAAATCTACATTAAATTCAGTTATCTGAAGCCCTAATTTCCAATATCCTAATTGAGATTGAGAAGGAGAGAGCCCCCTCCCGACCTAGTAGGGCTACCTACCAGGTTAAGCATGGTTTGATGTTACCCTAGACCTGCCTTCCTTCATCCTAAGGTAGATCCAGGCCCTAACACCTGCTAAGACTTACAATAAACTAAAAATTAAAAATATAGGACCATGTAGAATTGTAAGAAATTTTTCAGCTAATGCATATGAAATTGAATTGCCAGAAGGGATTGGAATATCACCTATTTTCAATATTGCAGATTTGTATCCATGCAAAGGGACAAAGATGGAGCTACAAGAGGAAACTATAGAAGATGAAGTTCAAACCTTAAACTGGGAAGAACATATGGTAAAGGCCATTAGGAAAGAAGTGGAAGTTGTTTTAAAGAAAAGAGTATCCAGAAGAACTGGAGGACAAACTTGTTTTCAATATATGGTCAAATGGAAACGACAACAAGTGGAGGATGCTACGTAGTTAACAACAGCCGAGTTACAGAAGTATGGAGTAAGCCATGAAAGTCTGAGCGATGATTTCTATCTTCCCTTGGAGTTTGATGTAGAATCATTTGGACTTAGCTAGCAATGTGAAAGTCTGTTCACATTTTGTGGCTAAACAAGTTGAATTTCATTGACTTTAGTGGTCAAAAGTGAGTTTTTACCAAGAGGGTTGGATCTCTCAAGAAACGAGTTGTATTTCATTATTATAATAAGTAGAAATTTTCTGATGTTAGATCCAAAGATAAGTTGTTAGCTAGGTGTGTGACAGAGCTGGAAAATAAATATTTGATTGTTAGATTGTTTAAAATAGGGATTGAGTAGTTACAGTGGGATTCAATTGATAAAAAAGAGAAAAATGTAATGTAGAAGGATTGGTAGAGATAAGAGAGGATTAAGCAAAGCGAGAGTCAAGTAATAGAGCGTGGATTTCAAGATTGAAACAAGGGTCTTTTAATCAATGTAATAGAGACAAAGTCTGAGACTCTATAACCATTTGTTATAATGAATAATTAATGTCCTGTGTATGCTTATATAATGATGTTGTGGAAACTCTCCTTTTACTTCTGATTACTTATATTCAGGACAAAGTCAAATATTTCTCTATTTTTATGATTTTTGATATAAAACTCAGAGTTCAATGGGAATCATAGTCCTCAGTGTTAATAACAGTGTGGAATCTCACTTAAATCCTAGTCGCCAATCTAAGTTCCAACCAACGATGTGAAATCCCGTCGACTGTTGGATCATCCCATATCACATCACAATATTTGTTTGCAAGGGGCAGACCTTAGGCCTTAAAAAATGTGATGTGAGATCGCCACTTTATCGCATCGCAACATTCCATCGATAGTTGAATCGACCTCAAACTTTAAGACCCTGTGACGTGTGATCGTTGATCCATCACATCGCAATATTTCATTGGAAAGGGAACGATCCTTAAGCATTGGGAAACTGCGATATGTGATGGGCGATGCAATCATCGATTAAATTGCATCGCAACATTTCATATATATGTACCTACCCCTAAGTGATTTCCCATTGTCACTTGCAATATCGATATAACGTGGACCATCGGATCAATTTGTTTATATCTACGGTACAATTCTTTCAAGTGGTTCTATTAAAAAGAGATATATAAAAGGAAAAGCAAATGCAAGGCCGATTGTTGAGATTTCTTGAAACAATTGATTCCTACATCACAACATGCCCCAAGCAGTGTACCTCTCTTTAAAATAAACTACACTCGGTGAGATTAGCATACAATTGATGCTTTGTCAACATTCTCAACATTTATGCTAAATGCTCGACATGCTCTTCCTCATTTTTAGAATAACCAATATGTCATCAATGAACAAAATAACAAACATATAAAAATACGGATGCAACACATTATTCAGCAAGCACATAAATGTAGATGGACCATTAGTCAAACTAAATGGAACTAGAACAAACTCATAATGCACATACCTGGTTTGGATTGTTTTCTTGTAAATTTGCTCCTCTTTGATCTATACCTAATGATATGAAAATCTCAAATCAATCTTCGAGAACATTGTTGCTCCCTTCAACTTATCGAACAAGTCATCAATCCTTGATAATGTATAGATGTTCTTGATGGTCACTTTGTTCAACCCCCTGTAGCCAAAGCATAATATGAGAGTTCCATCCTTCTTCTTTACAAACAATAGTGGTGTGCCCCATGGTGATACACTTGGCCTAATGTATTCTTTGTCCAACATTTCCCTAAACTGTAACTTCAACTCTACCAACTCAGGTGTGCTCATCCTATAAGGTGCTTTTGATGTTGGTGCTACACCTAGCACCAACTCAATAGAAAAATATACCTCCCTATGAGGCAGAAAACCTAAAATATCCTCCGGAAATACATCCTTGAACTGTTGTAAAATTAGGTACCTGCTCAAAACATCTGCATTCTCAACTTCATTACCCTTGTCGCTAGAAATGTGCACTGCAAATAACATATACCGTTTTGTGCGACTACGCTTTTCTTGCATAACTTTTACCATCCTAGCTGATGTGGATTTCTTCCTATCCTGTAAGACTCTTAGTTCTCCATTTTCATCCAAACACTCAATGGCCTTGTCATAACAATCCACCTTGGTTCTATGAAGGAATAACCAATCCATACAGAATGACATACTGCATGATCCCAACGGTAATACATTCAATCTGCTATAGCAGGCATACGATTCAAATAAAATACACAAGCTCTTACCTAATGATGAACTCGCTTCTTTTTACCTATAGCCAACTGCACTAACGAAGATTCTGCATGCAATTCCTTACTCAAACCACACTTATCCACCAAGTCAAGACTAACATAGCTATAATTATATGTGGGGTCAATCAAAATATAAATAACTTGATCATAAATCTTACCATCCATCTCAATGATAGTTGGCTAATGGTTTGTTTGTTTTTATCGAATGTTGCATGCATACCAGGAACACTTTGACCAACATCCCCAACAGTTTGTGCCTCCTACACACTATATATCTAAGGCCTACCACCCTATTACTATCGAAAATATCTCCTGCAATGATGTCCTCCACGAGTCCAACACTGCATGGGCTCCTTATTCTTCTCCTCAGATTGATGTCCCTATCCTCTTTCAGATGCATTTAAGCTCTTAGGTGGTGCAACATTCTCTTTATTACCCGAATCATATGGTCTTACTCACTTCTTGTCCCATTTTCCCTTGTTCTTTACATTACCTTTCCAGCCTCGCTTAGTCTCGGTCTTGTCCTTTGATTGTTCACAACAATGCTTTAAATTTTGAATGGAATCCTCCAATGATATAGGCTCATCGAAATCAATCCTATCTTTGAATTCCATTGGTAACCCACTAGTGAATCTCTGAATCTTGGCCTTATCATCCTTTAGGTAAGGCACATACCTCAGTAGCTCCAAGAATTTCCTAATGTACTCATCATTTCTCGTCGAGCCCATCCTTAGCCCATAAAATTCCTTCTCCCTATCATCAGAGTATCTCTTGGATAGGTACTTCCTATTGAATAGCCACTCAAATGCATTCCAAGTCAAGTCTTCCTCATGTATACCTCTGATTTTCATTACATCTTCCCGCTAAATGTGTGCTTTACTTTTGAGACTGAATGTAGCTACTCTAGCTTTCATGTTCCCTAAATAGTCATGTAACTTGAAGAACTTGTTCATACCAAACAAGCATGCCTTTGCATCCTATGATTTCTTCATCTCTCCATTAAATGTTGGTGGACTTTATTTTTCTTAAACTCATCTCGCAAGTATCCCTTGTTACTCCTCCTGGATGGATGATAACGATATCAATCATCATGCCTGTCAAAACCAAAACTAGAATGGTACCTTTGCCTATCCCTTCTCCTATCCAGAGTGTCCAACAATTTTCCATCCCTCGCTATGTCATCAGTATGTGACCTGTGACCACCGTGTGACCTACTGCCACATGCACCATTATTTTTTTCCTCCTCCTCATGGTAAATCCGAAGTGGTCCTTGTCACTGCAAATATGAAAAATTCTGGAGTATCGTTGCATTTATCTCTGCTAATTTCTCCTATTCTTTTATGATTTTATCTTCCTTACAACTCCTTATTTCTTCGTTTAAGCTTCTCAGTGTATCTTCGAAATCTGAAGAATTACCAACACCATGCTACTCATTTGATTGATAGGGAGATTATTTGTATTCTACCATCTTGCTAGCCATGTGATATTCTTGTAAGGTATATCATGTAAGCTAAACTAAATTAGAATAAACCAACATACCTTAGTATAGCTAGGGGAGGTTACCTTGTCTACAAGATCAATAAAGTTGTGTGATACATGTATAACATAATCATAACATCATATAGAAACATAGCACATAAGCATATAACCATGAAATCATCATTCTAGCTAGGGTCCAGCCATCAATGCATGACCTTATCAACAACACATACCACGACCTCATGCATGACAACAACCACTACATCACTATACACTTGACCATGTGCAAACATTAACATGCATAACCAATGTGTAATTAACCACAGACATGCATTAACACATGTATCTGCATAAATGAACGATACTTGTAACCAAACCTACAAGAATTGTACATGTTACCAAGCATACAAGAAGGTAACCAAACATACGAGAATGTAATCAAGCATGAAAAATGATACATGTAAGTGACATATAACAACATGTAACTAGTCATACACTCACGACGATACAATTCACAATGAAAACATCAACATCCACATGATGACATCACTACAACCATTATCAACATCATGCAAATGAAAAATGTACATGGAATGCAAGCGTAAGAGACACACATCCAATTGACATGCATGCATGACCAAAACATAGCCCAACTAGTCTGAGGGGTGAACCATGATCTTGTACCACTCTATAACACCCTCATCCCATATCTACGCAAGCAATGAGCCAACAAGAGTAAACATGTGACGAGAGGCCACTATGATATTATTCAAAGTGGAACCAACAGAAGCACACCATACAGACATTCAACATCAACATTACAACCATCAAGAACCAATCCAACCATTCTTCCAACCATCCCCTGGTTCCCACTAATATTTTGGACCACTTGACCTCTCAATGCTATTATGATATGGGTATGCCAACATCCAGGGACCTCTGGACGCTCTCACAGGCCTAGAAGCCACTGTCCAAGGACTATTTTTCATAGTGTTATGCCAAGATACCCTGTATTTGAGACACTTCTTCAAGCCTAGAGCCCAGGTTACTGCCCATAACTGAATGACACTTCCATAATACTATGATACCATGGAAATGACAATACAAATGCAATACTTTAATAATACCTTGACGGGACCCCTACTAACCATGACAGGAATTTCATCAAACATATAATGAATATGTAATCTAAATGTGTAAATAATAGATCTAAGCATATGGGTCTCATACTTAGCTGACAATCTCTAAGAAACATTAATGTCTCAACACATCAACTACCATTTCATCCCTTAGGCCATAGATACATTGTTCATTCATTTACCAATAAAAACATGATGAGAGCCATACATAGCTACTATAAAAGATATACATAACTAGCATAATAGCAGTAAAAATACCAATCAAATCACAACCATATGATCCACATATAAGTTAGTATGGTACTTAAAGAAATACAGGGATAAATAACCTCATATTGAAGAGAAAAAATGTAAACTTGGGATGGGACTTCCACGTCTTGCTAAGCATAGAATGGATAGGCCAAATCTCTCTTGATCCATTCACCCCCATGCCATATTCCAAGCATGAATGTAGGATCTCATATAGAACATCAATCCAAAACCATCGAAGGATTCCATAGGCCAACCAACTCAACCCATCAAACAATGCTTCCACCTCATAGTCAAGCATCACAAAACCATCATCATATTGGTCTCTCCATGGCTATCCAGAAAATGGAAAGGCTAGAAAATTCGCTATCAATCATGACCATCCTCCACGTCAATGACTGATCATAACCAAAAGACAACATGCATGCCAAAACTAGTGAGGAAAACATACATGCAACTTAATACCTGCAAGTAAAACTCTTTGTAGTTGTTGATGACGATGTCCTCTTACACTTTCCTAAAATTCCTTTGCCCTTGTGCTCCAAAATTCAAGGTATGCCACACCCTCCAAGTGTGCTCCAAGAAAACCTTAAGTATCCAAGAGTATGAGAAAGAGAGAATAATGAGAGGGATCCAAAACTTATTTGACAAAAGGTTACCAACTAATCCTTAGAAGCCTTTGTATGAATGGGGCCTCTATTTTCTTCATTTTCTCTTATTTTCCTTCAATTTCCTCCTCAAATGCAACCTTTGGCCTTTTACCTCCCTTTTATCCTAATTTCAATTATTTTCCTAAATGAATGTGCCAACAATTCCATTTTTCCTTTCCAAAGCCTTAGCCATTTCCTTTGCCTATTTTCTTAGCCATTAATAACAAAGTGAACACTGACACTACGATGTCTTTCCCAACATTCAACTTGGAATAAGTGTCCCATCAACAATGGTTATTATTTTGCTGTTATTATTTTTATTACATGGAATTTTCGCAAGGGTTGTTACAAATACAAATGCATTAATCGGAGGTCTTGACATCATATGAGCCACCTTTTTACTTACACCCTTCTGATAGTTGATGAAAAAATGAAACTACTATAGAAATTCCATGAACTTGAAATGTATGGATTTCTATAGCTTTGACTGTGACTACAAATATTGTAATGTTTAATGATTTGTATGTATTATCATTTCATTTCCAATTAAGTAATGCTTCCATTTATTAACACTTTTTCATAAATCATACAAGTCCTTATCATAAGTAGTGTAATTAATAACAACTTTACAAAATGTATTAGAGTTATAAAATATTAGCTTTCATTTTTGCATCAAAACTTCTTCCATGGCATATCCACTTGCATTGATCTCTATCTCAGAAAACTCTTGCAAATCTAGCAAAACTAACAACAATATTTTATTGATATATTTTTTCAATCTATTAAAGGCTTTCTGCTACTTGCCTCCCCACTGGAAGAATTGTTTCATACTAGTCAATGCCTGTAAAAGTGGTGTAATGAATGAAACATTAGCAATAAATTTCTTCCAATACTGGACTACTTGTAGGAAAATTCTATGTTTTGTTGCTAATGTAGGCATGGGCCAACTCACAATTTCTTCAACCATAGAGGGATATATTCTTGATTCATCACCCCTTGTGACATAACCAAAGTAAAGTAATGATGTCTTTCTAAATTCACAGTTTGACAATATCACATACAAAATCTTCTTTTTCAAAGTATCAAATAATTTCCTAACATGATTGGCAGGTTCATCCCATGTTCTACTAAACACCAAAACTACAAAATTATGTCTAGAATTAATTAATTTCTTCATTTTCCCTACACTAACATGTGATAAATTAGTCTAACAAGTGATATACACACACACACACACACACACACACACACACACACACACACACACACACACACATGCACACATATATATATTTATGTATGTGTGTGTGTGTGTGTGGTGCTGGAAATCTGTCAACCAAGGGGATCTCCCCGATATGAAGTCCCAATTAGATGTCACACCATTTGGTATAGGAGTCCCATTTAGTATAACGCTCGATTACCAAATACTCAAAGATATATCTTGGCTCTGTTTGTTAGTATGGGAGAGTGATGTAATGGTATCTTCGAACAACAAGGTAAGTGTGCCTGGTGAGTGTGCAACTCAACTGTGTCAAGGTTATCTTATTGTAAAATGGGGGATAAAGTGAGCCCCCAAGTGAGAGGTAATAGTACCATCCAGGATGAGACACACACGAACCAGGAAGGTCTGTCTAGCATCCATTGGAATAGTGCACAATGGATCTGGCAGTCGTTAAAACCAAATTATTGGGAAAGATCCATCCACCATCCAGTAGAATAGTCCACGACGGAAGTGATGCTCATTATAACCAGTGAGAGAGAAAGGTCTTTCTATACCATGCAGAGTAGTCCACAAGGATGTGACAACTGTGATAACCAATACAACACATTCCCAACAAGGTAAATACTAAAAAACCTGAAATAGTTCAACTATCATAGTACATGTGAAACAAACATGAATTACAAATGCTCAAAGAATATTCTTACAAACATATACAATTCATGCATGGAAGTGTTCTCACCTAACATGATTATGTATTAACAAAATGTCCCAAGACACATATTTACATCATACATCACTAGTCCCAATAGTGGGGCATTAGAGCCACTCCTTACTCCTCGAAGAATTGACTAAAAATCTCTACGAGTCATGGGAGGAGCCAAGGTGACAATTCCTTTGTTCATACAATGAGCAGGTATATATAACCAAGGGTGATAATTGACCCTTATGACTCTTTGGCTAACCTCATGACTGTTCAACTTCCTATGAATTTCCAGCTAACATGACTCTTTATATTAATCTGTCTCCATTGGACTTCCACATTATATTACATTTGATTTACAATAGACATGGCTGATAATAGTGATGTTTCCTTTAACAAATCATGATACAACTTGACATGACGCTGCTGACATGAACCAGATTATTAAGGTGGCAATGTCAAGCGATTGTTGTTAATGAGTGATAGATGTGTTCTTGGATGTGCTTTCTATTCTCCTCTACATAGCTTGATGATGTAGGGTATTCAATGATATTTTCTCTTGAGAGGTGGTTGCATGCATTTATTCCATTTGCTTGTTCACGATAAGCTTCTTTGTCCATCTAGTTGTAAATGATTTGTCTAATCATCCCGACATGATCTAAAATGTACTTGTTCCTACAATTCACTCAAAAATCCAAAAAATCCCTAGTCTAAGATGATGCATTGTTATCCATGGACTACTCCCAGGACAAGTGACAGGCTTAGAATGAGGGCCCAATAACTACACATTGCATAGTTTCAAACTGTAGAGAGGGAGACTGGTCACTGAGACTACACAGGGCACAACTTAGCCTTGGATGAGGAACTCCTTAGCACATTCTTCACTATCGGAAAAAAATGTGCAGGGGCCACTAAGAGACAAGATGGCAGATTTGAGAACATTAGTGGTTGCTGCAAGATGAGATCCTAGGAGGTAGGTATGTGCAGTTTTCAAAGACAAGGTAGGACTGGGTAGCAGATGGGCCTGGCGGATAGATCTTTGTAGTTTTTGAGATCAGCGATTCCTGCTGAGTGATGACACTTGGGCCCACTTCTACACATTTTTGGGAGAAAAGGAAGGCTAGGTTCTGTTTTCGGGAAAACTAGTGTCTTTTTGATCTGCTAGTCCCACCAGGATTGGTAGCTATCCTAGAAACAAACAATCAAAGCAATTTTTTATTTCCTCTATGTATGATATATAAGAGAGAAGCAAAGGGACGAACATGGATCTTCCGCTTGACTACTTGATATCTCTCCTCCTTGATAGAGCTTGCAACTCTTCTCCTACTTGTCCCGTTTAGAGAATACCTGTAGAAATGAAGTAACAAAACACCATCAAAGCATCTTGATCTATTATATCACAAGTATTGTAGAATTAGAAATACAATGACCATACAATGGAGTTTACAAATAAAAACATTCACAAATAGACGATTGTATGGAGGAAAACGGAAAAAACTTTATTAAAATAGAAGGGAGAATTACAACCTAGATATCTGATCCAGCATCATCCTCCCAGCATCAAAGCCCTCTTCACCTCATGGAAAGAAACATCACCCAACAATACAATGTTCCTTCTCAAAGACAAACTATCAACACTTCCTTACAAATTACAAACTTCCAGCCTCTAGATCTCTCAGATGAGGGATCCATTTATAGATGTTTGCAAGGGTGTGAGTCATCTCTGGGTTTGTGATTAGTGTCATTCCACTTGTTGTTCTTAGTTCCACTTGGAGATTTCTTGGATCTCTTACTCATCCCTGGATGAATTCAGAGAGGTAACCGTCATGGGAGAAGTTTCTAGAAGATTCCATGGGCATCCACTTAGCTAATTGTCTCAGACATTTGTCCATTCTCACCCATCACACCCCATAGAAGACCTCTTTACTATGCATCACACCATATTAGTGTAGGAGTTAGTATGCATCACACCTTGACAGTGGAGAAGTTAGTATGGTCCAGTTTTGGCCAGTTTTGAGTGGTTTTTCAAGTGGAACTTATGGGGAATGATGTAATCAATTGACCATGATCCTTTAGGGCATGAAACAAAAGTTTAAGGGGTTAAAGAGCCCTTTCTTTATCGACATATAAGATTGGGGCTGCAGTGCCCAAATATGTCTATAAAACTTGCCCCCTAAAGCATGAAGTCGTAAATCTTCTGATGTCGGGTGAAATGCTTTATCATGAGGATCCGAGGTATTTGACCTGGAAGGTGACCTATATAAAATACAATACAATACATCATCACAATATAATTTTCCATGATCTAGCTGAGGCGGGCATTCCCATGCTTAGCTTTATAAATTCATTTTCATGTGCATAGAACAGATAATCGTCTGCAGTTGTAGACTGGTGATTCTTTATATCTAGATTCGTCATCCCTTAGCTTTGATGATCATATGTGAAACTTCTATGTACATTTGATGTCTTTATATTCCTGAATATATCGTAGCCCGGATGGATGAAACTAGATTCGGGGTCTTCAAACATGTTCAATCTTCGCCTGATGTACAAGTCGATCCATGTGAAA
>APFE031352581.1:0-10739 GCA_000404065.3 Pinus taeda | reverse complement strand
TTTTTTTTTATTTTCCCTCAGCGGAGGAGGTCCAAGCCCAGGGGAGTGGAAAGATTCTCTCAACCACACACTAAACTAGGAGAAACTAAATTCCTATTATGTAGGAACAAAGTCCTCCAATGGAGAATT
Organism: Pinus taeda; assembly: GCA_000404065.3. NCBI lineage: Eukaryota > Viridiplantae > Streptophyta > Pinopsida > Pinales > Pinaceae > Pinus > Pinus taeda. The sequence continues at coordinate 10,610 of APFE031352581.1, read as the reverse complement.
ATAACCAAAGACAAGTAGGAATTAATTATTTCCAACTCATGCTTTAAATTCCACTTGTATGTAATGGATTTACACATGTATGAGAGTCCGAGGAACATAGGTGAGGCACTTCTATTAAGTTCTTTTCACTTGTTGTGAGTTGTTCTTGTGATGGAATTTGTTTTGTGCTTAGTTAATTAGTTTTTTTTGGTTATTCATGTTCAAGAGTGTATTGCTATTTCGATGTTGATGTTTTTTTGTGTTGTATTTGTATAATTCTGAATTCAAGTCGATGTTTGAATTGGTGATATTCTTCTCACAACTATTTCTTTTGGATTATAATTTTCAAAATATATCATATCCTTGTCATGTCTTGGTTTTAGGTTGTTGGTATCTATGGCACTTTTCCATATGGTTGTAGCTCAATGGGGTTGTGGTTTGCTTAGTGTTACGGTGGCTATATCATTGGGCTCTTGATTGTTGTTCTTGATTTTAGGTCTGGGTGAATATTCTCTCTATTCGTCAACATTATTTTTGGTGTTTCAAAGATTTATATGGTGGTTGTTGGCTTAGCTTTAAATTTTGTCGTCTGTCAATTGGGCGTAGGGTTTGGCTTTCTACGTTGGTTGTTTGGAATTCTCTTCTGACCATTTGTGTCTTGGGATGGTGGTTCATTTCATGGTCTTGCATGTCTCTTCATTGCCCTGAGTTGAATAATGTCCTTGAATTTGGGCCATTTTGTCAGAGGTAGGGTAACAACTTGGTAGTTTTAAGGTTTGGCTTGGGGGGTGATAGTTCGCCCTTTAAATTGTTATTTGGGTTGTGGGTTTGTTTTGCACTGTTTGTACAGTGAGGTTGCAACGTATATTATGTCTCCTAGACAACGTATGGTGCCTCATTGTGGTGGTTTGGGTCATGTTGGTGTGAAACAAGCACAACTTTTTGGCTGCGATTTTGTGGCCACCCTTTTTTACTCTGTCCCTGGAAGTTCATAGGGAAACACTTATTTTAGTGCCTCGGGAAGAAATGGAAAGGGTGTATTTTCCAATTCTGAAATCATTGCTGGTGAGCTTAAATATCTCCCGAATATGAGTTGGTCCTGGAAGAGGTGACTGAACTACCTATACTCCCTATCTTTGCATCAACAATTTGACACTTTGCTCAAGATGGTTTTTAAGGATAAGCAACTCAATAGCTATAATGTGTTCTCTAGCATTGAAGACATTAAATGCATCCAATGGAATAATCATTTCAACCTCAATAATATAGATTCATGTTTGGGTTATGTGGAGGGTTGTTTATTGTCGAATTTTGTATTTGGTGACTTAACATATCCTCATGTAAATCTGACTCTTCCAATAGACAATACTAACCATAATTGCACTGTCTTTTCTTCAAATCCTAAGTGAAAGCTATGGTGATATGACTTTGCTTTTTGTCACAACAATCTTTCTCAATAACATTCAAGTCCTTTTGACAAAGTTTGGAGGTGATAATTCGTACTATGTTTTGTATGTTTTGTATTAATATTATATTTATTTTACAATATAATATTTCCTTTTATTCTTAATAATTTAATCAAAACCCATATAAATATTATTATTTTAAATGAATTATAGTATAGAGTAAAACCCCATAAATAAATTATTTAACATTTATATAAATTATATAATTGGAAATTATATATATTTACGTTGTAAGGCGTTTCCCTCTGAAATGAACTTTCCTAAAATCTACCTGTCATACTTGTGTGCCGTCAGATTATGTGTTAGACGATTACAAGATTGTTAATCGTTCGATCAAGGGAAGGGAAGAGAAGAGAAGGTAGTTGAATGGTTGCAACTGTTCACCATATTTGAAACAGTTGCAAGATTTGCCTGTACCCTTTTCGTCTTCTCTGCTCTTGCTTCCCCTACTGCCTGACAGACCTCTGAAACGGGCTCCATCGAATCTCTGGGGCAAATTTGATCCTCCATGGCTTTTGAATATTTCGTTGTTTCCTTTTGTTCAAATATTTCAGTTTCAGCCCCTTTACCGCAGTTCCATTCTGGATTACCCTCCGAGATAATAAAAAAAAAAAAAAAGCTATCTGCCTGAACTGGATCATAGATTCTGCCAGGGATTTGGGGTTTTGAAGGTTGCTCAATCCGCGGTCTGTGGGAATAAATGGCATCTGCGCTGATTATCGATCTCTGTGTTCCGAATTTGCACGGATTTTCACAGGATAAGAGGAAGAGGCAGCAGGGGTTGCGGTCAGGGTTTGCGCTGAACTTGCATTGCGCTATGATATTGTGGACCATTGTCAGGTACTCACCCATCTTCCATTTTTTTTCATTTTCGTTAAATCCATCTTAACTTGTAAGTATATTTACCGATTATACTACATCTTTATCGCAGGGAGGGGCAAATGCAGGTCACACCATATACAATAGCGAGGGAAAGAAATTTGCTCCACCTTGTCCCTTCTGGAACAGTGAATGAGAAAGCCCTATGGGTTATTGGGAATGAGAGAAGAAAAACTTACAGGGTCCTTAATTGGAACGACAAAAAGAGGGATTGGTCCTTGCTATGCAAGCAAGGTAATCCAGAATGGTATTCGGGTAAGTGATTTGAGGCACAGGGATACATTTCCTGAGAAGTTGGATATTCTTTTGCATGATGCCCCATCCCGTTTTAAAGGCTTTGAGTATAATAAAAGCATGTTACAGACTGAAGTGGAGCATCACAAGAGATATTCTAAGCGAATAGAACCTTATATTGCTGACACTGTTCATTTGATGAATGATGCATTCTCAAGCGGGAAGAAGATTTTGGTTCAAGGCAACCAGGCGACCAAAAAATTCAACATTCTCATCTGGGATCAAGGCCCTTGCTGATTATGTGCACAGCAAAGGGCTCAAACTGAGGATATATTCAGATGCCGGGTACGAATTGTAGGAAATTCTCTGGAACTCTCGCACTATTCTCAAAATTTCAAATGAAATCTCTCTACTATTCTCCCATTATTGTTAATTTGGATTTTTCTAAGCTTTTATGTACTTTGCAGGTTCCGTACCTGTTTAGGGAAACAACAAGGCTCATTGGGATACGTGAAAATAGATGCAGATACATTTGCTGAATGGGTACATTTGCCTCTTCCTATAGTTCCATAGTGGTTTACATTGTAAATTTGATTTTTTTTAATTATTTTACAAACTAATTCTCCTACACCTCATGACAGGGGGTTGATTATCTAAAATATGATAATTGTAATACTGATCGCAGCAAACCAGAACTGCGGTAAGTTTCTGTTTCTAATCTTCAATCCAACTGTCTTATATTTGATGGACCATCAACTGTTCCTTTCCAGCCTGGACAACACTCAAATTGCCAGGCTATCTACCATTCTCTTCTCAATTCTTTACTGCTTGCTATGTAATTCTTTGTCTCTGCAATTATCATCCCCTTTGAAAGGGTGGGTGTTCATGGATTGGAAGTAAAGAATGCATTCAATCCTTTCTGTTAACAAACTTCAAATTTGTTGATTGTTTCCTGATGGTCCATCTCTATTGCTTAAGTGGATTGTGGTTCTTGTTCTCTGAGAAGCTGCCGGATCAGTTTTAGGGCTTTGTAAAATTGTAACTTTGCCTGATTAATATCATTACTAGAATTTAACTACTGACTGCAACAGGAAAGAGAATGCGGTTTATTTGGGGATCCATGAATTGGGAAATTGAATCTGTGTGTTAAATTCTAGGTACCCAAGAATGAGGGATGCACTTCTGAGAACATGACATCCAATATTTTATTCATTGTGTGAATGGTAGGTTTTGATTTCAGTAGATCTTTATGAAATCAGTAGTAAGTTCTATATTTCTCAATCATTGATGTCATAATTTTGATATCTTCAGATGCAAACTGTTCTTTTTGCAGGGGAAGAGATCATCCTGCTACCTGGGGAGCCAAAGTTGGAAATAGTTGGAGGACGTCACAAGACATTAACAACAGTTGGATTAGGTGATCATAGGCTCTACTATCACACCCACTTCATGGATTGCTCTACTTGTAAATAGTCAGAGAACATTGTATGTTGGACTGATTGTTTTTGGTCTGGGGCCAACCTAATGGTTCATCTGGTGTAGCATAGCTTCTCGAGTGGATCTGAATGATAGATGGGCACATTATGCAGGACCAGGTGGATGGAATGGTAGGGCTCCATTCCAATTTCTATGCCAGATATAAAACGGGTTACTATATATCATTTTACTTTTTGATCAATGCTATTCCAAGTGATTCATTGGGCATTCTGTGGATCAGATCCTGACATGTTGGAGGTAGGAAATGGAAAATTAAGCAGATAAGAATACCGGTCACATTTCAGCCTCTGGGCGCTGATGAAGGTACTTATCATATCTTGTTCTTTGTTCCTGCTGATATGATGATGATGATATCGGCCTTGCCCTTAAATATTCTACTCTATTGTACCAAGTTAAATTAAACCCTTTTTTACCATTGAATCATGCATAGCTATATGCAGGCACCATTGTTGATAGGGTGTGATGTGAGATCTATGAGTTCTGGGATTGTGGAGATCCTCAACAATGCAGAGGTGATTGCAGTCAATCAAGGTGAGAGAACTTTTGGAATTTGTGATCAACCATTAACTACAATTATAATATATATGCTTCTTTCAAGGTGTAGTCCAAGTAGTTAACACTCATCATTTTTACTAGGCTGACACCTCATGCTTTTGTGTTATCGTTATCATGTGCAGATCCATTGGGAGTACAAGGCAAGAAAGTCTACAACAATGACAATCTGGAGGTATTCATGGCAAATATGAGCGATGGTTCCCTATAATTTAATATCTTTCCTTTCCCGACCATCTATTTATGTTACTGTATCTCGATTGTTTTGTAATGTAATGTGTATCTTTCTCTTAATGCATGTTTGCTTACAGGTATGGGCAGGTCCTTTATCCAACAATCGTATGGTGCTAATCCTATTGAATAGAAGAGAGTCAAGAGCTTAAATTACAACCAAATGGGAAGATATTGGCCTCGAATCTTCCCATGAAGTCCAAATTAGAAATTTGTGGAAGTTATATTTTACAGGCTAGAATAAATATACTAGAAGGTTTGAACTTTTGCATTAAATGCATTCTAATTCTGAAGTGTATCCTTGTTCTGCAGGAATGTAGTCATTTCTTGGAGTGTATATGTGACTAGAGTTGATATTAGGATAAGCTCTGCAGAAAGACTTTCAACATTACTAATAGCATTATTGGTAATTTGCAGCACAAGTCTCTGGCGAGAACATATAAGGGTAGCTTAACATCATCAGTCAAGCCACGTGCATGTAAGATGTATATTTTGACAAGTGCTTCCAATTAGATACATAAAATGATGCTGGTTCAACTGTTTGCTGGCTCATCTATTTCAACCCACATAAAAGGATGCTAACTCAACTGTTTCAAGCCCAACTTGAGCAGATTATTATTTGTAACCATTTCACATTATAGTAGCACCAAACTAGTTTAGAGAATTCCGTATAAGATTCTTTTTCTATCAAGAAAGGATCCATTTCATTTATCATATGACCTAAGGTTCAAAATTTATGAACCTCATTAAGGAATGTAAAAGCTTTGTGTCATTTCTCATAATATTTCTTATTATTGATTAACTAATAATTCATTACCTTCGTTTAAATACCTTGAATACCTTCGTTTCATTTAGTGATCACTCTTGATTTCCTTGCACATACTTGAATACCCTCATTTCACTTGGTGGCCCCCCTTGATTTACTTGCACATCTTACTTAAAAGAGTCGCTAATATTAACTATTACAATAAAATAAAAAGAGTCACTAATATTAACTATTACAATAAAATAAATGTTTGTGTTGATTTAAAACAAAATATTGATTAAAATTAATCTCATTCCATCATTGTAATTGTTTTTTCCCCATATAAGTTTCATTATAGGTATAATTCATAATGATCACATCAAGGCAAGTTTCTTTTCATAGATTGTCATTGTTTTTATAGCCCAATTTGAGTGAAAAAAATGTTAATGTCAAATGTAATACAATCAAACAATCTACTCAAAAAAGAGCCATTTGCAACTTCCTTCCCAAATGCTCAATCTAAGAGTTTATTTTAATTGACAATTCGAAGAGTTTATTTTCGTTGATAAATGCATCCTAGATCAGAACTCCTTTCTCTTCCATTTTTCTTTCATAGTCTCAGCTAGGCTGAACCCTCGACCATCATATGTTACCTTTGTTTCATCACATCAACCAAACTGAACCCTTCCCCCTCATATGGTAATTGTTCCAGACCAAATTTCTTTGTGAGTAATATCTAAAAGCATTTCCATTTATACACAGTGTGCCTAAAACATTCACCAATCTCCAAGCATAGAAGCCAAACTAAACCCTCCACCATCATATGGTACCTTTGTCTTTCATTACCACAGTATGGTACCTTTGTCATTCATCGCCTAAACTGAACCCTTCACCCTCCCTCATATGGTAATTGTTCCAAACCAAATTTCTTTGTGAGTAACCTCTAAAGGCGTTTCCATTTATACAATGTGCCTAAAACATTCACCAGTCTTCATATAAATTTTCCAATGTTTTTTTTATATAAATACATATTCTCAAAAGTTTTATTTTATAATTCAATATAAATAAAAACAACTTAAAACCTAAAGAAAATGAAATGTTAGATTCAAACATTAAACTTGCATTAAATTCTTAAAAAAATTCCACTTCATAAAAAAAATTCTCAAGCTTCTTTATCTAAATTAATATTCTTTATTTTACAATTCAATATAAAAAAAACAACTTAAAACTTGAAAAAAATGTGATTATACATTATAGATTCAAACACTAAACTTATAATTAATCCTTGAAAAAAATTCTATTCACACAAAATTTCCAAAATTACATAAACTCATATTTTAACAAAATTTATTATAAAATTCAATGTATATAACATAATTATTAAAATTAAAATGAAAATATGCATCTAATTATAACTTTTTTAATAGACAATTTTATAAATACAAATTTACAGATAAATAAAATATTAAGAATATATCAATAAAAAGATTCAATTTATTATTTTTATTAAAAAATTATTTACTTGATGCATATAAAAATAAAAAATAACGTTTAATGTTTAAATTTTAATTTTTAAACAAAAATATAATAATTTTTTTTATTTTATTTTTTATTTATTTTATTTTTATTTTTTATTAATATCCATCTTTATAAGATGATATGGTCTTCCATCAAGCCCCTCGCTTTGAGAGCGACAATGTTGCTCAACATTCCTGACATTATCGCCACACAAGGCAACGAAGGTGCCCTTTCGGTTGAGCATATTGCATTTCACATTGTTGTTGCTAATTCCTCATCGACTAGTAATTCACATTCACACATGGATGTCGGATACCTTTACATAATTCTGAGGCTCCTTGCCTCCCATAGCGTTTTTACTGAACAAGAAGAAGCTGATCAGTTAGACCATGCAGATACCATGAAAATAAAGTACTGCTTGACGGGCATTCCAAAGCTGTTGGTGCAGGGTGAAAATCGGCAACGTTGTGGGCCTTTCCTACTCCTGATAGCAAACAAGGTCTACTTGGAAGCTTATCAACATTTCCACGAATCTGTCTTGGAGGGCTGCTAAACATTTAACAAAACTTATGATACAAGCCCCTGGGAATATCTGGGTCGTAATCCCCAAACCAACAATATTTTCAATGAGGCCATGGCCACAAACACTAGAATTGGTAGCCAATAGATCCTACTGGAATCATACCATTCAATAAAACTCCAATTTTATATTCCTTCGGCGATGCAGAATAATCTTGTATTGCAAATAACATAAGATTTATGCATCTATAATGAAGTTACAATGTTCTTTAGATTTTGGTAGATATAATTCATTTCGAATTTACATGTGAACACACAACGCACTCTTAAACAATTTGAAATATCTAGGGAAACTTATCTCCATTAAAAGAATGCTCATACTTTTGTCTTTTCCTAACAAATTAGGCCAAAGTTCTGCATTCTCACACCTGAATTGTTGCCAACAGAACCAAATGTGACACTCACACTCAAAAATAATTTGCACAGAGAACGATATGCCCAAGGGTATGCCATCCTAGACGTACTTATTTGGTTCTAAATGCCTTGCATAAAAATTGGGGATACCTCGAATCTCCCTCTACTAAGGAAGTCTTCTCCTATATATCAGAAACATCCTTTTCACCCTGAATGTCTATATAGATTATAATATCTTTGTTTTGAAATTGCATTTCGAATAGTAAAAGGAATCTCTAAGATACATATACGCATATGGAGTCTAACATTTTTGTCCGTTGATAAACATCAAAGACTTTCATGCAGTTAATTGGTCATCCAATAGAATATAAGAGTGGTAGAATCACATCTTTAAGCACTCCATATAACAATTTTCGCTCCTACTCTTTTACATATTTTGAACTCTCCATGCAACAATTTTGACTTCAATATTTTTTAGCTTCAATTGTCACCAAATTTATTAAGTATTCATAGAAATTAAACCCTGTTCAAGCATACTCACAGTCTGTGCATAACAATTAGAGATTTGTATATCTTCTATGTTTTTCTGTCTTTCTTTGTCATATAAGCATGCATTCTACAAGCTATGAACTCTTTGGTTATGTTCTTAATCTTTGCATAAATACGCAGCTAATTGTTTATTTACAAACAGGAGCAAATTCATGGATGCTATTTTTGAACATGACTGTGTTAATGAATAAATATTCTTTCCAGTGAAAAATCTGGCACTGTGAATTTGTTACTTTCAATTATTGTTACATTTGAACATGGACATGAATAAATATACTTTACCTTGGATAGATATGGCACTTACCCAGCATATATCTCATAACTAATATTGCCATGATATCCTGGAAAGGACTCCACTCTGGCATTTGCAGGTGCTGCCTTGCAATTCAGCTGAAGTGAGGTGATAATCAGAAATATAATTACATGGGTGGTGAATAAATTAACCATCAAATTGCATGGACTTCGTCAGGGAAGACATTGTTATGGAAATACACCCAACCTCAATTCAATTAAAAAGAAAACAATGTGTCTATACATATATATTTCTCGAGTGCACTTTTAACAGGCCTCGAAATGCTTTGATATATATGGATAGTTCATTAAAGACAATGATAATTCTTATTTAAAATGATTCAGTTATTTTCATGATTCATTTGAACATTTAAAGATGATGTCAAATCGTACGTATCTCTATCAGTGTGAATATGCTCAGGCTAAGTCAACAGAATATTTTCTGCATTGCCCCTTCAAGATGATCAAATGTTATCTTCTCTATCTGCCATTCATTTCAGCCCACCAGCTGGTGTAAAGACTTCTGGTTGTATCCATGTAATGCCTGGAAAATATCATCCACCACCATATCCTGGAGCTTATCTGATTGCCGATTTTCTGAATATTTGGCAATTGGATGGACGAGGATATGGGTGTGGTTAAAAATTTCACGGTTTTTATGTCCATCAGATTATTAAATATTTGGAGAATCGACAATCCAGATAAAACACTTAGTCAAAAATTTAAATGCGCCTTCAAATATTTGGGGAATCTGCAATCTAAATAAAAAAATGTTGTCAAATATTTAACTGCTCCCCTAAATATTCGAGGAATCTGCAATCAAGATACCATACAAGGCTGAAACCAAATCCAAAAGTGAGAAGACTAATTAAGTTGTTGGAAAGAGGATCCACAGTTGGATATTTATGCCATGGGATGTTAGGCAAGCTACATAATTTCTGATAACCAGTTCCTCGTTATTCAGATTTTCATAGTTGGAAATCATGTTTTGTCTTTGTATCGAAAGAATCTACTAGGGACTCAAAGTTTTTTGTGAGAGCAGAGTGCAGGACCTACTGGAGACTAGTAAAACTATTTGTTAGCACAGAGAGTCCATAATCCATTAAATAACAATTTTCAATTAGGTTGTTTGCGAGAGCAAAGAGTGCAGGACCCATTAGAGGCTCACAAACTTTGTTCAGCACCACTAGAGACTCATAAAGCTGTTTGTGACTACAAATAGTGCACAACTCATTAAATAACAATTTTGAACGAGAGAAATTTTGATACGTTTAAAAGAATAGGAAACATAGGTTAATACGAATTAATGTGAGAAATTTTGATAGGTTTCAAAAAAGAGTAACTTGCAATTGTACCATATGTTGCAATGGAAACGCCATAAGGCTATAGTATGTTATAAGAAATTTTAGAAACTGGATAAATATTGAAAAGAAAGTATTTAATTGGATCATCCATATGAAGTTTTCGTTGACATCTTACTAAAATAAGATTTTTACAAGGTTATAAGGGATATAACGAAGATTTTTATTAGTATTAAGAATGATGAGTGTTACACTGAATTTTGTCACCCTGACTATCTGCAGTATGTGGCCTCATCAATAGCCACATTGTCCTCTTTGTCAAGCCCCATACCTCTGCTCTTCATGTCAAAACCTCAAAGGGAGAGAAAGTCACTTAAAAACATGTTTATCTCTGGGTACGCAGATTCTCTCTACTTTTCCTGCGTGTACGCACTC
>APFE031352578.1:0-10511 GCA_000404065.3 Pinus taeda | reverse complement strand
TAATAGCATAATAAATAATAAAATAAAATTTAGGCTGAAGAATAATAGAAAGGACTTAGAGAGGAATAAAATGGCCAAAAGAGAGAGAAGAGAATGCTATCCAAAAGGGAAAATGAAAAGATTTTGCTTCAAGAGGAATCAAAACTAGAAGAAAGGGTGGGAATCCAGTTCTTACTAATCTTCCATTCTTCATCTTTGTACAAATTACCCACTCACTTTTCAATCTCAATAACTTCTATGAACTTCCTATGCTCATAGTGTCTGATGTTGGCTAAGTTCTTGTAGCCTTCAATGCAAATATGATGCTTGGTTTTTCGAGCATGCTTAGCTAAAGCTAAGGAACAAGACCGACTATGGTTATTGTCTAGTATATGTTCTTGAATCCTATATTTAATAAATCGATTGGTTTCACCAACATAGAGAGCCCCACTTGAGCACGAGATTAAGTAAACCCTTAACTGACCTCATGATAGTGCGAATGGTGTTCAACAACTTGAAAGCGACGAAAACTTGATGTTCTCTTAAAATGCGAGTGATCTTATATGAGGTTCCTTGGATAAAAGGAAGTTGAACCTTGGGGATAAAATCAACAAGGTCCCTTTTTAATCTAGGACCATAGATGGCTTTCTAGAAATCCTTGATGCCTTGGTATTTCTTATAGCCATTTTTCAAAAAAACATCCAAGAGGTGGGTTTTTTTCCCATTAAGATGTCCTTCATTAGAGATCCTTTTAATGCCCTAGTGGCCAAGGTGTTTAATACCTCAAATTTTTGGGCTGGATGATGATGGGACTCAATATGGAGATTTTGTTCCATGTGAGTCTTTTTATAGAAGACTTGGTGAGAAATGGAACCATCATCATTTTTGGAGATGAGAATGACTAGAAAAGGTAGGCTCCCATTATCCTTGACCTTCGTAATAAACTTGATAAAGTATGATTGATTGTTTAGATGTTGCTTGAATGCTTCCAACTTATCACGATTATGGGGCTATGTAATAAAATAATCATCAACAAACCATTTCCATAGCTTCAGACAGAATGGTACAAAGGCAATGACCTTGATCTCAAAGTCTTCCATGAAGAGGTTTTCCACGACAAGGGAGAGATGGGAGCCCATGGAAACACGAGAAATCTACTCATAGACTTCACTTTGAAAATTGAAGAAGGTGGAATTCAAGCATAACTCGACTAACTTAGCCGTGCTAGAATTTGTAATGCAACTAATGATATCAATATCTTCATTAATATGAATCCTCAATGAGATTAAGGACATTAAGTTGGATCCTTCTGATATTTTAATAGTTAGCTATGATGTCGTTTTAATTTTCACAAGGATTCCCATGAAGAGGGAACACTATGGATCAGTGGCCAGTGTCCCACTCCACAATTCCACAATCATGTCGACAAATGGTGATGGAAGTAGGTGTCACCCAGTAGCCATTGATAATGCAAGATGTCACCCACTTCATATGCTCTTCACCATAATGCATTCATAACTATGTTTAGTGCAGTCCTCCCCTGCGGGGTGATATTATTGGCTCTATATGATTCACATCATGTGAACTCAAGGAAACAATAAAAAATGATGGTAACTTGATTACACCATGTAGCTCCTCAAGTTGGTTATTGGCACAATAATGTATAGGTTATTTATTTAATTATGGTTATAGTGTTTATCAAAACCTAGGTTTTGAAGCCTTAGTCCCCTTGCTCGTTCTCACTAAGCATTATTATATTCATCTCAGTCTTATTAGTCAAGATTACAAAGGAAATTGAATTTTTGAAGATTGAAACTTTCAATTTGACAAGGATGGCACCTTCTTCCTCTACATGAAGGAAGAACTTTTCATTCTTTTCTTTCTCCAAAATAATCGAGCCTAGAGGTGGCATGGCTCAACTCCAAATGTTACAACTTGCAGCACATTAGACAATTACCATGGAGCTCTTATTTAAAATACGACAATAGCTTTAGAGAGCACAAGATGAAATAACAACATCCTTCAAACTCAAATTGAAGAAATTCATTAATGGGTATTTAGGGTATAACATTTGCCCCTTCCTCTATCGATTTCTGAATTCTCTTTCTTTCATTCTTCTTACCCTAAATGTAAAAGCTCCATCGATGGAACTTGAAGTTTTATAGTGTCCAGCTCTTTTCTAGATGTCTAAATAGAGTGCAGATGAAATTTTGGCTCATTTTATAAATTTTCTATAAAATATACAATCTAAAACTTTAAATTGGGAAGCAATTTCAATGTTATATTGTAGTGGTGATAGGCTATTAGAATAACAAATAGAACTAAGATAAGTAGAATAAATTCGTGTATTTCTGAAGCACACGTTGTTGTGTTCTCACATACAAATTTGATTTAATAAAAATATTATGTTACCATAATAGTATTAAAATAATATACACATTTTATTTTATATATTTTATTTTATTTGGAATTTTTATTTTTCTAATATATATTTTACTTTATATAAAAAATGTTATATAAATTTTCATAAAATTTAATAAATATTATTTATTAGTATAAATTTAAATAAATCTCGCGATCGAGGTGTGAACTGGATAGCACTCCCATCAATATTGTTAAATGTTGAGGATCTTGGGGTGCAAACCCACCACCCTCCACACACTCGAGGCAATAAGTGCGGTGGCTTCTTGCATGCAAGAGGTTAATACCCCTGTGGGAGGTGGCAACGACATTTTGTCTTGGGTTTGGCATTGTGGCAAACACTCTGCGAGAGTTGATGGTAGGTTATGTGTTTAGGGTGGAGAAGTGTGGAAGGGTGATGCCGAGTGCAGAAGAACGATGCGGCTTCAGGCGAGGTGATGGGTTAAGCTTCTCTGGGCGAGGGTAATCTAGTATGTGGCTTGTTTATTCTCTCCCTCCTCCATGTAGCAACATGTCTAGTTATGGGATTTGGGTCTGCATGGGGTCGACTTGCCTGAGCTTGGGAGCAATTAGGGTTTTAGGAAGTTGTCGATGCTTGTTTCCTTGCTACAGTATGTCATGTTGAACAGTATGGTCTCTGTCTCTGTTCAGTTCAAAATTCTTTTGTCTCGGATGGGGTGTTATGGGATGTGTGCCTCTATGGTCGCCCCTTGGGACCTTCTCTGTTTGGTTTGGTTGGATAATCCTAGGGTTTGGGGTTGGGTCGTCATCAACTCTATCTCTGGGCTTAGTCTTACTGTAATTCCTGGGGATAGGTGCAATTTATACTCCCTACATGTCTGCTAGCTCCAAAACCGCAAGGCTTTCACTCTTTGTCTTGCCAATTCCTGTGGCCCTTGCCTCGGTGGAAGTCTTCGCAAGGTTACACATGATGGTCTGCAATGGTTTGGGTATGAAGACTACACTTATTCTTCTTCTGATTACTATGATAATTGTTTCTGGCTTGTGGATGGTGAGTCTCTGTGTGGGCTGGATGACAAGGATGGGGTGCATGAGATAAGACCAGTGGAAGTTCATCGAATTTGATCATGGAAATTACTGTTTCATTCTCCCATGGCAGGTGTGTGGGGTGGTAGGGTCTCCTAGAAGAAAAAAGCTTATGGGCTCGGGCCACTACTTGTACAAGCAATTCACCACACCCATTGCTTTATTGCGCATAGTGAGCTCGTGGCAATGGCATGGGCTATGAATACTAGAGGTTGTGGCAGGAGAACTCAGGTGACCACACAGGAGGAGTAGCTCAACTCCTCTGGGGGGAAAACAAGGGGCTGCAAACCGATAGCCAACATCATAAATGATGCGGCCACAACATATCGGGAAGGGATCAGCGAGGAAATTAGGCGGTTAATCGAGGAGTGGGAAGCTGATTTGAACCGCCAGATGGGCTTGATGGACATTGAGATGGAGGACTAGTGAGCCATGGTGCCAGATCTCGTGCAAACTTGAGGGCGAGTTACCCAGTTTAAATAGAATTTATACCTGTATTGGACTATGAAAAGTATCCTGGGAAAGGCCTTGGAGCAGATCTTAGTGAGTATGGCTATAGCAATGCAGGACTTCCAGAAACTTCAATTCTTGCTGCAAAAACAAGATGGACACCTATGTCGAATCAAGGATCACCTCCCTTGTCTTCTTTCGCAGACAATATTGTCGGGCTCCAATGTTAAGGGCCCAGCTTCGGTAGAGTCTTTGACAAGGGCGAAGAGTAGTCTGCTAGATGGTTTTAGTTTTTGTTTATTATATATGCAGTTAGCTTTTAATTTCCCGAATGATATTTTCTATGTTCATAGGCAAATAGTATTTGGACAAGGCGAGGACATACAAACTTATATAGATTGGGTAAAAAGACTTATTATTTTTTGCTATTGGATGGCTTATCATGTTGTTAGGTGTCCAACAAATTTAATTTCCCTTTGGGCAAGTTGAGGCCACCTAAATATTTATATATAAATGTAACTTTACTTATAAAAAAAAAAATAACGACCAAACTTATAAAAAAATTAAATTAAATAAAAAATTTTCTACCTATATTATCAATTAAAAAATTTTAATAAAATATCCTTAAATCGAGTCGATCTAACTTATTGGTTACTAATCTTTAATAAAGAAGCACGCTGATAATATTTGGTTCTTGCTTCACAATAGATACAAAAGCTTCTCAATAAATACCATTCTCTTTCTCTTTATAAAAAGAGTTATGCCCATATTCTCACATACATATCATATGCCAGCGCAACTTCTCTGCCATATTTATATTCTTTTTTGTATTCCAAGATAACATGACAGAAAATTAATTCAGTGATTCATTCCAAGAAATCCAATGTGACGCGAAAGAAATTTTTGTCATCAATGGTAATCTACATCAAGAATGTTAGCTGTTTTCTTTTCAAAAAAAAGTTGTTAGATGTAACATTTATTCTTATTCTTTTGTGTATTCCAAGATTACATGGCAGAAAGTTAATGAGTGATTTATTCCAAGAGCCCAATACCGCCCGAAAGAAAGTTTTGGCCATCATTATTATTGATTTTTTACATAAAGAATATTAATGTAACGTTTATTCTAATCGTGGCCTCCAAAGAAAGTTATTCCAACCGTGATAGAAAATTTTAGAAAATAGCATGCAGCTTTTTTGAAGCAGCAGTACAAATAATCTGCAAGGGTAGGTTATTTGTAATATAGTATGGCTTGAGGAATCCGATGAAGCGAAGGGCATTTTCGCTTCTACTGTTTCTGTTGAGTTTAAAAAGGATTGTGTTGTGTATATCACTGTTCCGAGCAATCATATCATGGCCGATCCTGGATTCCTCTCTGGATTTACTGGTAAGGGCATCGACATAGCCATCAGCCAGATTCTTCACCACGCTGACATTGCGCTCCGCTGCAAGAAAGAATTGAACGATTTGAGAGTTCTGGTAAGGCGCATAATGGCAACATGTATCCGTCAATATCCTCTGGAATTGAATAGAAACAGAGGAGGAACTTTCACCAGTACTAGTGATAACAATGCGGCACGGGCTTCTCCGACCGCTTTCTTTTCACCAATACTTGCGATCGTGTACTACGCCTAATTTTCGATACTTAGTTTATTTCTTCTTACCAAGCATTATGTTTTCCTTCATACACAGTGAAATCATTAACATTCACCATAAATAGCATTAACACATAAATGCACGAAGTGTAAAGGGAGGGGCAACTCCCTATAACGAGTGTGCCCACAATATCAATATATATAAGTTAAATCTTTGAAGAAACCCCAAATTTACACTTAGCCAATTTTACAATTTTCGGCAAACTCGGTTGCCCAGCTCATCGGCACACCTGAACGGTCGCCGCACGTTCTACCCAACTCTTCGTTCACCCCTGAACGCGTTCATTCAGCCTCTGTGTCGTTTACCCAACTCGGGCGCCACTACCCGTGTTACCATGCCAACTCGGAAACCTCTGCACGCCGGCCGCACCTTCGTTCTCAACCCAACACTTCCGTTTCGCCTTGCTGTGTCGTTCGCCCAACTTGGGCGCCCACCCGTGTCACCGTGCACGCCTACCCGGCACGTCCGCATGCTGGTCGCACTTCGTTCACAAACCACACACACCCGTCGTTTACAAACCGACTTGTTCACTGTTCGTTCAGCAGGCGCCCTCACCTTGTTACCCTGCGCGACATTATCGTCCAGCCAACTGTGCCTTTGTTCGGCGGGCGCACATGCACCCGTTTCGCCTCTCACCAGAACTCTCGTTCACGGTCTCGACCTCCTTCGTTCGGTGGGCCACATGTAGTACCACCTGCACGAACTCTCGTACACACCCTCCAGTTCAACCTTTGGTCCACCCGTCATGCGGGTACATCCGCACCGCAGTTTTGCACCAACCGCAGAACCACCGCAGCTCGCCCTTCGCACTCCTCCACCAAAGACTTGTTCGATTGAATGCTATGCCTCAACCATCAATGCGTCCATCTTACGTATATGTGTTTCACCATGAGTGGGGGCACCCAGCCGACCCACCAACGCACATACAACTTCATCGGCCCATCCATAAAACTCTCCCGTCGGCCCACCTGGGACCGGCCACCCGTGTGTTCGTTCGCCCGTCGGCTCGCCTGCTCATTAGCTCACCCGAGACCACCGACACGGTATAAACACGCCAACGCCTAAAAATTCATCGCATATGTTCTGTTTTGCTTCACAGGTTCTCCCGCCGTGCTGCGTCTTCACTCACCACGCACGCCCTACAGCTCGTGGTCCTCACATTCTCCCCCACTTGAAATCATTGTCGTCCTCGACAATATCTCATCTTAGCAACCATCTGTCACCAAGATACCCATACCAAGGCATATAATCCACTGATATGTCATACATCGGAAAGTTTCCTCAATCCATGATCATCAACCACCTCTGTTGCGATCTCCACATGCTGCTCCCACTGTGCAAGGTTGGTCCCTCCATCTCAAGCTACATGTTCACTTCAACATATCATGTCAACCTCATCATGTATCGTCATCATGCGAACTGCTGCCATGATACTCCAACGCAATGTTAACACGTCTCTGCACACTTCCGGACCCCATGTTTTGAACTAGTTGGGTAGCTAATCCAATTGTCACGCCCAAACCATGAGAATGAACATCTTCATGCCATAATCAGTCGTTTCTCAGAACATCCTGTCACAACATCAACTCGATCAAGAATCCATCTCCATATAAGTAAGCCATGTCCAGGTCCATGAAGTAGTCTCCACCTCATCTGCAACATGTTGTCCATGATGTTTGGTATCAATGTGCTGCATGAAATCAGTCGCATCTATCCCAACATCATCATCCATATGTGTAAAATCCATCTCCTCAAAGTGAAGAGATCCTCTCATCAAACCCGACTCTCGATGTGCCACATCCAGGTCCATGACGCAACCTCCATCATATCTGTAATGTGCCATCCCTCAAGCCTGCCATAAAAAAAAGTATACACCTGTCTCATCTCCCATGTGTTGCCCATGATCATAGATCAATCAGCTCCCATGTGCCAAAAGTGGTTAAGTCTCGGCTCAACCTATGCCCAAGTGTTGCCACAAAGGCATCATCATCGTTGTAACTCTATCACTCCAAAGTGTCTCATATCGATCCTCCTCGTCAAGTCACTCTTTCAAGCACATCCATACATGTACTCAAAAGTATGCACCCCATCCTACATCAAAGTCCCTGACCTCAGCGCCTCAATGCATCAGATCTTCCAAGTCCACCATATATGAAGTCCCCAAAAGTCACAACCTCATGTCATCATGAGCTCCATGAGTCATCTCCAACCACCACTCCATCAAGCATACAAATCTCAGCCCAAAGGTCTCTGCAAGATGCCTCAGCTCTCCATGTAGTAGGAATGCCCCATAGTCTGCTCACAAATCCAACCAAGTCTATGGCCTTGTTGTACAAAAGTGCACAACATCTCCATTGGCTCATAGATAAAACATCTCCATGTCACACCAGCAAATCTACTTGCACAACATCCCTGCCTCGGCATTCCTCATTGGATGCCCCTAAGTGACACCTCTACAAATGCTCCTGCATAATGTCCCTACATAAAACTGTCATGCTCCATGTCTCCAACCTGATGTCCATGAATCAAGTTGCCCATGTTGTCCAACCAAGTAGACCCATCACAACAATCGGTCATCCCAATCCAAATCTGCAAATCGGTCTAGTGAACTCGGTCACCCAACCATATCATCATCACATGAGTCTCTTCCATCATAGCTCTCCCACTAAAGGTTCCACCAAGACTTCCTCTTAGTCTCGGCCATGAGAAGTCCACCCAAGTATTCACCATACTTAAGTGTGTGCCCTCCTCCAATCTGTCCATGAGTCATGCCAGACACTTAGCCAATTTCTCCATGTGGCTAAAGCATGACCCATTCTTCTGCAATGATCATCACGTTCCTCCCTTGTCACAGGTCCTTGTACTTTCTACCATAAGGTCACAAACATCCCTAACAAGTCTTGCAACAATCAATGATTCTTGCTCCTCCATACAAGGTCTCATCGTAGACATCCATGGTGAGATCCTCCTTTGCATCGGCAAACTGATTTTGCTCTTCCTTGCATACAGTTCACCTACCAAAAGCTCAACTGAAACACAAGCATAATTACTTACTTCATCATGAGGCCCCTCCATGTGAGTTCCCTCATCCATCAATGTCTACAAACTGCACGATCCTAGTCCAACTTGAATAATTTCAAGTTCATCCTCCATCGTTGTCATATCTACAACATTTTCAAACATCACAACTTCCTCTTCTTTATCATCGCAATCTGTAGCTTCATCCTGCTCCATTGCCCAACCAAGTCGAAGAAGTTCGTCTTCAACATTCTTTTCTAAGACTTCAAGTTTATCTCAAATCCGTGGGTTCTCTTCTTTCATCTGCTTCAACTTGTACAAGGTCGGTTTCACATTCTTCCAAACCTGCCATGTCTTGTCATTCAGCTTGGCCCAAGCACGAAACTTCACCTCTACTAAACATGTACCTCATTCACCATCAACTCTGATACCACCTGTCATGCCCCTACACTGGCAGTACTCTTTCAACCGCACTATAGCGAGGTGCCTCACCACCGACCACTTTCTTTCCACCAATACTTGCAATCGTGGACTACGCCTAACTTTCGATACTTAGTTTATTTCTTCTAACCAAGTATTATGTCTTCCTTTATACATAGTGAAACCATTAACATTCACCATAAACAACATTAACACATAAATACACAACAGTATAAAGGGATGGGCAACTCCCTATAATGAGTCTGCCCACAATATCAATATATATAAGTTAAATCTTGGAGGAAACCCCAAATTTACACTTAGCCAATTTTACAATCTTTGGCAAACTCGATTGCCTAACTCATCTACATGCCTAAACGGTCGCCACACATTCTGCCCAACTCTTCGTTCACCCCTAAACGCATTCGTTCAGCCTCCGTGTCATTTACCCAACTCGGGCGCCGCTACCCGTGTTATCGTGCTAACTCGGGCACCTTTGCACGCCGGTCGCACCTTCGTTCTCAACCCAACACTTCCGTTTCGCCTTGCCGTGTCGTTTTCCCAACTTGGGCGCCCACCCGTGTCACCGTGCACGCCTACCCGACACGTCCACACACTGGTCGCACTTCGTTCACAAACCACACACACCCGTCGTTCACCAACCAACTTGTTCACCGTTTGTTCAGCAGGTGCCCTCACCGTGTTACCCTGCGTGACATTATCGTTCAGCCAACCGTGCCTTCATTTGGCAGGCGCACACACACCCGTGTCGCCTCTCGCTTGAACTCTTGTTCACGGTCTCGACCTCCCTTCGTTCGGTGGGCCGCATGTAGTACCGCTTGCATGGCTCCCATTCACGCCCTTCGATTCAACCTTCGGTCCGCCCGTCGTGCGGGCACATCCGCACTGCAGTTCTGCACCAACCGCAGAACCACCGCAGCTCGCCCTTTGCACTCCTCCACCAAACACTTGTTCGATCAAATGCTCTTCCTCAACCATCAACGTGTCCATATTATGTATATGTGTTTCACCATGCGTGGGGGTGCCCAACCGACCCACCAACACACATACAACTTCATCGGCCTGTCCATAAAACTCCCCTGTCAACCCGCCCAGGACCGCCCACCTGTGTGTTGGTTCGCCCATTGGCTCACCCACTAGTCGGGTTGCTCGGGACCACCCACACGGTATAAACACTCCAACACCTAAAACTTCATCGCATATGTTCCGTTTTGCTTCACGGGTTCTCCCGCCGTGTTGCATCTTCGCTCACCAGGCGCGCCCTGTAGCTCGTGGTCCTCACATTCTCCCCCACCTGAAATCATTGTCGTCCTCGACAATCTCTCATCCTAGCAACCATCCATCACCAAGATACCCATACCAAGGCATATAATCCACCGGTATGTCATACATCGGAAATTCTCCTCAATCCATGATCATCAACCACCTCCGTTGCAATCTCCACATGCTGCTCCCACTGTGCAAGGCTAGTCCCTCCATCTCAAGCTACATGTTCACTGCAA
>APFE031352577.1:0-15784 GCA_000404065.3 Pinus taeda | reverse complement strand
GGGGATAGAGGAGGGAAATATAGGGAGAGGAAGATAGGGAGAGAGAGGGAGGGAGGGAGAGGAAGGGATGGAGAGGGTGTAAGGAGAGAGGGGGAGGGAGAGGGAGAGAAAGAGGGAGACAGACATTAGGAGGGAGAGAGAGAGAGAGAGATAAGTGGGGGAGAGAGGAGGTTAAGGAGAGGGATTGGGGGAGAGAGAAAGGGAGAGGGGTTGAGAGAGAGATAGATTAGGAGAGAGAGGGAGCGTGAATGAGAATGGGGGAGAGAGAAAGGGATAGAAAGAGAGAGAGAAGGAGAGGGAAAGTGGGAGATAGAGTGAGATATAGAGTGGGAGAGGGGGAGGTGGAGGGCGAGGTAAAGAGAGCAAGAGAGGGATATATATAGAGAGAGGGGCGAAGGGAGAGGGGGGAGAGGAGGAGGAGGAGGAGGCTTCATCAAACTCTACTTGATGAGGTTGTAGCTGTCAAAGAATACATTTAAATGTTTAGATAAGGTTGTTGTAATCATAATAAGGAGTTACACTCCTAGTTGTATTAGGCCTCTAGGACAGCTAGTTAGGTGTCAAATGCATTTAATGGTTAGAATAGGTGTCACTAATGGAAAATTAGAATTGTCTTGATGAGGGATGATGGAATCCTAATTGTAAATGTTATATATAGAGCAAGAGGTCGAATTAACGAAAGGGGTTGGAGAATTTTTGGCTCAGCTGCTGCTCTATGTGCAGACTATGTATATTTTTAACCTAATGTAGATTTCTACTTAGACAACTTAAGATTCATGAAGAGTTCTTGTATGTTCTTGTTTTGATGGCATCTTCCAATACTTACATTGCAGTGGTGTTTACTTATGATACTGAGAACTCATCAATGTTTTGCTAATGCATAAAAACTCCTTATGCCCTAACTTCATGTTAAGCTAATCTTGCGGTGGTATTGAAACATACTTTGACTCCATAGCCCAAAGGTAGCCAACCTTCCTCTTTCAACCTATAAACATATACAATCACAAACCATAGAGTTAGCCATCTATCCATATCTTTAATCAAAATCATTAACCCTTTGAGAGAGCCCTCTCAGGCTGAGGAGGCTATGCCTAGCTAAAAGATTGGTTTGAAATACTTACACTGAGATAGTATGATCAACAGCCTATCAGTGTCCTATTTTGGTGATAAGACCTCCTCTAAAAAAAAATCTCATATATATACATGTAATTTAATCCAGTCTGTTGTGTTGGGCCAACCCAGCATGATTATTTTCATTTTTAACCAACTAATCAGTTACTCTACTTTGATAACATGTTGAAAAAAAAGTAATTAATAAAATTTTAGTGATGTGAATCAATTTAAAAAATATTCGATGATGTCATTGAACCTAGAATGTAATTACGCTAATGGGTTTGTATGAGCAGTTAATTATGATATTTTGCCTATGCAATTTACCAACTACATTCATGAGGTTAATGAATGATATATTGTAAACTTTTATAGGATCATTTTTTATTATTTATTTAGATGATTTACCAGTATACATTGCGACATAGGAGGATCACATATCACATTTGATGCATGTGCTAGAGACTTTAAAGAAGCATTAATTGTTGGTGCATCTAAATAAGTGTGGTTTTTCACAATAACCTTTTATGCATTTGGGATATCTGGTAGGTGGAGGAGATTTGAAGATAGATACTTCCAAGGAGGTCATCATGAAGTGGTTGGCAAGGTTTTACTAAATGTTTTGCAGGATAGGATTTTTGTTGAGGAAGTGTAGTAACACCAATCCACACCATAATTTCAAGTGGCAAGTGTTTTGAGTGCGGAAAGGGTTAGTGAAGAGAATTGTAATTGTTGAAGAAGAACACCAATCAAGCATTGGTTATAGCATTACCAAACTTATAGTACCCCTTCGAAGTGGTGACATAAGCATGTGGGATTGCTATGGGAGCAATCTTGATTCTAATTAATTGAATTGAAATAAAATTATGAAATTCGTACAAAATAAATAATAAAATTAAAACAAGAACCCACCATAATAATACTAAAAATATCTAATAAAAGAATAAATAAATATAGATCTAGGTGAATAAAATTAAAAAAAGAACCCACCATACGAATATTGAAAATATCTAATAAATGAATAAATCAATGTAGATATATTTTAACATAGATCTTTCATACACTGATCAATTATCTTTTTATTTTCATTAATTCCCTCTCATTTCTTAATAAATCTTGGACTAAAATAAATATTCGTTAATACATAGAAAAACCCCATTAACAAAGCACCAAAACCCAAGTAGGTCTTAACAAAATAGTCCTACAACTACATTTTTTCTTGCCTAAAAGCAAGCATTGTTCAATTTGAATTTTGAATGGGCACACTTGATAAGTGGTGGAAGTTTCATGATAATAGCCTCAAACAAAGATGAAGTGATTTTATCATCATAAGAAACAACTGGATGATTTATATTCCTTAATTAAATACATGAAAACTAAATTTTATCACCATAAGCAGCAACTAGGTGATTCAGAGTCCTTAATGAAGTTTTCTTAATGCACATGACAATTGAAATCAACTAGGAGAGCTATAAATAATAGATAATGCCTAACATAATGATAAATACTGAGACATTAGGAGGGAGAGAGAGAGAGAGATAATTGGGGGAGAGATGAGGATAAGGAGAGGGATTGGGGGAGAGAGAAAGGGAGAGGGGTTGAGACAGAGAGAGATAATTGGGGGAGAGATGAGGATAAGGAGAGGGATTAGGGGAGAGAGAAAGGGAGAGGGGTTGAGAGAGAGATAGATTAGGGGAGAGAGGGAGCGTGAATGAGAATGGGGGAGAGAGAAAGGGATAGAAAGAGGGAGAGAAGGAGAGGGAGAGGGGGAGATAGAGTGGGAGAGGGGGAGGTGGAGGGTGAGGTGAAGAGAACAAGAGAGGGAGATATATAAAGAGAGGGGCGGAGGGAGAGGGGGGGAGACGAGGAGGAGGAGGAGGCTTCATCAAATTATACTTCATGAGGTTGTAGCTATCAAAGAAAACATTTAAATGTTTAGATAAGGTTGTTGTA
Source organism: Pinus taeda (assembly GCA_000404065.3). NCBI lineage: Eukaryota > Viridiplantae > Streptophyta > Pinopsida > Pinales > Pinaceae > Pinus > Pinus taeda. The sequence goes on along the minus strand of APFE031352577.1, from coordinate 12,721 downwards.
ATCATAATAAGGAGTTACACTCCTAGTTGTATTAGGCCTCTAGAACTGCTAGTTAGGTTTGAAATGCACTTAAACTTTTTTTTTATTGTTATAATAGGTGTCACTGATGGCAAATTCGAATTATCTTGATGAGGGATGATGGAATCCTAATTGTAAATTCTATATATAGAGTAAGAGGTCGCATTAACAAAAGGGGTTGGAGAATTTTTGGCTCAGCTGCTGCTCTATATGCAGACTATGTATATTTTTAACCTAATGCAAGTTTCTGCTTAGACAACTTGAGATTCGTGAAGAGTTCTTGTATGTTCTTGTTCTGATGGAATCTTCCAATACTTACATTGCATTGGTGTTTACTTATGATACTCAGAACTCATCAATGATGCTCTGACTTTCTTCATAGATAAACTAACTATGTTTCAGTGTTTTATATTTTCATTTCTGCACTTGAACTCGATAATGCCTTGACTTCCATGCTAGGTAGAATGTTTTGGCTTCACTAATCAGGATTCAAAGAGAGTTTTTAATGTCATATTGTCTAATGGCTGTCCTCTTTCACTTACTTTCAGTGGTATGAATACATGTTACTTATAACTCATTAATGATGCTCTAACTTCCTTCATGTATTCATAAACTATGTTTCCTTGCATTGTATCTTTGTTTTGCTGATGCATAAAAACTCTCTATGCCCTGACTTCATGTTAAGCTGATCTTGCGGTGGTATTGAAACATACTTTGACTCCATAGCCCAATGGTAGCCAGCCTTCATCTTTCAACCTATAAACATATACAGTCACAAACCATAGAGTTAGCCATCTATCCATATCTTTAATCAAAATCATTAACCCTTTGAGAGAGCCCTCTCAGGATGAGTAGGCTAAGCCTTAGCTAAAAGATTTGTTTGAGATAGTTATATTCTGATCAGCAGCCTATCACGGTCCTATCAAACAAACTCTCATATATATACATGTAATTTGTTCCAATCCATTGTGTTGGGCCAACCCAGCATGATTAGTTTCATTTTTAACCAACTAATCAATTACTCTACTATTATAACACAATGAAAAAAAACGTAATTAATAAAATTTTAATGATGTGAATCAATTTAAAAAAATATTCAATGATGTCATTTAACCTAGAATGTAATTACGCTAATAGGTTTGTATGAGGAGTTAATTATGATATTTGGCCTATACAATTTACCAACTACATTCATGAGGTTAATGAATGATATATTGTAAACTTTTATAGGATCATTTCTTATTATTTATTTTGATGATTTACTAGTATATATTGCGACATAGGAGGATCACATATCAGATTTGATGCATGTGCTAGAGACTTTAGAGAAGCATTAATTGTTGGTGCATCTAAATAAGTGTGATTTTTCACAATAACCTTTTATGCATTTGGGATATCTGATAGGTGGAGGAGATTTGAAGATAGATACTTCCAAGTGGAGGCCATCTTGAAGTGGTTGGTAAGGTTTATTAATTTTTTTCAAGATAGGATTTTTGTTGAGGAAGCGTAGTACTTGAAGCAATTTATACACTCGTTTTTAGAAGTAGCAACACCAATCCACACCATAATTTCAAGTGGCAAGTGTTTTGAGTGCGGAAAGGGTTAGTGAAGAGCATTCTAATTGTTGAAGAAGAACACCAGTCAAGCATTGGTTATAGCATTACCAAACTTATAGTACCCCTTCGAAGTGGTGACATAAGCATGTGGGCTTGCTATGGGAGCAATCTTGATTCTAATTAGTTGAATTGAAATAAAATTATGAAATTCTTACAAATAAAAAATATAACTAAAACAAGAACCCACCATAATAATACTAAAAATATCTAATAAAAGAATAAATCAATATAGATCTAGGTGAATAAAAATAAAACAATAACACACCATACGAATATTAAAAATATCTAATAAATGAATAAATCAATGTAGATATATTTTAACGTAGATCTTTCATACACTGATCAATTATGTTTTTATTTTCATTAAGTCCCTCTCATTTCTTAATAAATCTTTGACTAAAATAAATATTCGTAAATACATATAGAAACCCCATTAATAAAGCACCAAAACCCAAGTAGGTCGTAACAAAATAGTCTTATCACTACATTTTGTCTTGCCTAAAAGCAAGCATTGCTCAATTTGAATTTTGAAAGGGCGCACTTGATAAGTGGTGGAAGTTTCATGATAATAGCCTAAAACATAGATGAAGTGATTTTATCATCATAAGAAACAACTAGATGATTTATATTCCTTAATGAAATACATGAAAACTCAATGTTATCACCATAAGCAACAACTAGGTGATTCAGAGTCCTTAATGAAGTTTTCTTAATGCACATGAAAATTGAAATCATCTAGGAGAGCTATAAATAATAGATAATGCCTAACATAATGATAAATAATGAATAGTGATTAAGTATATTTATGAAATCCCTAAATTTGGGATGTCGACATTTTGTCGTCTTATTATTATCATCTATGCAAGTGATTGTGGTTATGAAAAGGAAAAACAATCAAAAGTGGTTTTAAGGTATAATAAAATTATTCTCAGTTAAATTTTAAGAAGGAATCATATACAAGAGTATTTTGGCATAAACTAAACTATTTGTATTCATTTGTGTGCCTTTATATTTGATTTCTAGTGCCTAACAATGCAATCTAGGATATTTAAATATATTTTGTAGCTAGAGATGCAAAAAAATTGAAATGAGAATTTGTTCTGATTGTTTAAATAATGTCTACAAATGACTATGGTCATATGTGGAAATTAAGTTTCCTTAAACCAACTAAATTGCATTATTTCTTATTACATTATATGAAATGAGTTATAGATGTTATGTAAAAAGTTATTAGGGGATACCCTACTGCAAATGCAATAAGTTGGCATTGTCAATTACATTGAAAGTATTGTGGAGATTCCCTATAGATTAGAGTAGTTGAAAAGTATATTTTTCTACATATTTTTCGCACGCGGAGGAATAAAATCTAGAGTGGGGTCATAAAGGAGAGATGTCATGCCCTAAATGGGAGCATTTTTATTCCATTTTTTTATTAAAAAGAGTTTGGTAAAATGGTAAAAGTTCAAGGATAGGGTGTGATAGTTTTGTTGATATATTTCTTGTTATATCGATGTGATGTGGAATGCATCAAACTATGGGTAGAAATAATGTCACCCTTGAGAGGTTTAGTTGACCATTATTGTTCTAAAAATAACAACGAGTCTACTCTATAGTGGGCATGGGTAGCATGAAAATATATTTGTTTCTATGTGTCAAATACATGATGGTACAAGTGAAAAGGAAATATTTTCTAAATAGCACAATGCTCTAGAAAAAATTATTGTAGTTTGGAAAATACAAATATGAAAGTTTAGAGTTTCCTCTAAGGAATACATTCTTTTAACTATGAATTTTATTTCTCAACATCTAGGATAAAGTTTTGAATAAACTTTCAGACATTAATACTATATCAAAAAATTGAATAAGCTTGGAGAAATATATCAAAAATTAGAAGAAAGAAGTAAAAAAAATCTTTAAAACCAGACAAACTATTTTGACAAAATAAACATTATATTAAAAAATTTAAACAAATAGATCCACCAAAAAATTAAGATATATTATCTCACTCCTTATATGATTAAAGAAGAAAACTCATAATGCTCCATAAAATTTGTTTTCAAAATAGTAAAAACCTTATAATAATAAAAAAATAAATAGAGTAAAATATACATATACAACAAATTTATATAGGTAGTGGCTTTAGTTTCTTCTAGATGTTACAAATGCATAAATTAGCAATAGAATAATTAAAAGGAATATATTTCCAACATAAATTTAGAAATTAAGTTTGACGTCATCTTGACCTTGAGTTGAAAATCACATTATATTAGGGCATAGTTTAACTTATAGATGAAATGGAAATTTTCACGAGAATTTGGGGATTTAATTTCAAGCAATATTGTTTTTGTTTATAATATATTTTTGAATGTAGAAATGGATTGAGTTGCTTGAAAAACCATTTGGCATTCGAATTATACACATTAAACAACTTAAAATCACACTTTTAAAAATGTTTACTGAATTTTGGTTAAACTTAACTAGAAGCAAAGAGTCATTTTCCTCTATTAATTATAAATCACATTAAATTTAATCTAGTATTAAAAAAGGGTAAAATATAACTTCAAAGTGAAAAAATTTTGATTTTAAATTATATTTCATGAAACACATCTTAGGCCTTTTTTTTTATAGACATTGTGGTAAACTATGATCCGCTCATTTCGATCACACATTTTATTTAGATGCATGATTTAGGGAATGTTTAAACGAATATATATTGGTGTCTTTAAATATATAGTTCGAGGTTATTTTGTTCACATCCTCTTCTTCTATCATTTGTATTTCCAACAATTTTTTTTGCGTATGTCAATGTTTGTGTTTGTTATTGTTTGGATTTGACTTTATATGACTGGAATTGTTTTGACATGTAGTTTTCTTTTAATTTTTATAATTATGATATGACATATCTTTGGTTTCTTTGACTCATGTGTAATTGATATTTTTTTACATTTTAAAGACCTACTATCAATGTTTTCTTGATGAAACTTTCTCCCATTCAGTAGCAATATAAAAAAATTGTCTCTTGGTGATATTCAAATAAGTGATTGGGAGGCTATGACTCTATACAACGTATGAATGTCAGAGTGAAAATGGGTTGCTACAAAATCCTTCATTATGTAGTAGCCCTATCTTATTTGTATTTGTATATTATAATTCCTCTATAACACTTTTTTTCATATGCTTGATTGAATTGTATATATGCCCTAATATCTACATGTGGTATAAGTTAATCAATAGTAATTACCTAATGCATTATAAACTATGTGACCATTTGCACTTGATTGCTTTTACATTTGGTTTATTTTCCATATTTGAATATTTTTTATATATGATGAACTTGTCACATAATATTTTGTTTAAATAGATTACTGGGCCTAAATCTACGTCAGGCTGAGAAAGCCAGGTCTAGGGTAACATCAAACCACGCTTAACCTGGTAGCCAACCCTACCAGGTCTGGAGAGGGCTCTCTCCTTCGCAATCTCAGTTAGGATATTGGCAATTAGGGCTTGAGATGACTGATATTAAAACTAATTTTAGGCTAGGTACATTTGCTCAAAGGAATTTGATTGAATTTAATGGTTGGTTGTTGGATCAGATGGGGAAGGCAGCTTTGGGTCCGGGAAATGAACACAGATTTGCAGAGGTTTCTGTGGGGCGAGGTAGGCAAGTGTTTTAGCACCTTGAAATGAGTGTAATGGTGAGTCTAAAGACTTGTAAGGAGCTGGAGAGGGCATGCAAATTTCATAAGTCCTCTTCAAACAATAGAAAACATGTAGAAGTAAATAAACCCCAAGGTAGACCACCGAAACACCAATAAATTCCACCTTTAATGTTGATTCATTTAGTTATGGTGAATGAAAGAGATGATGGCACACATAAAAATAAGATCAACTGAATTACAGAGAAGAAAACAATGCTAAATCACATTACCACAAGAATCCCACAAAATGTTGCAAAACCCTGGTTCATTTCCTTGCCAAACTATAGAAGTGATGTACAAAGTAGCTCAATGCATCCACAAGAGACCAAATTTCAAAAATGACTAAGAATTTACAAGATATAGGCATCAAACAACCCATGCTAGCCATCAGGGATCGAATCCATGAGTTAAGCAGCTGTTTCAACAAGATCTAAACTAGGAACTGAAAAATAGGCAGTGGAACAACTTGCCTCTAAAACCATGGAAACTGATTCATTCAATTCAAAACCACCTAAAACTGATGTATCTACCTCCTTAAGTCATTTTTCATCATTTTTAGACAAAGTACATCAATTTAAATAAATCTACATCATAAATTTGACCATGAGAGAGAAAAAGTCAAACTGGTAGAAAACTAGGCAACATTCTGAGAAACACGCAAAATTGACAAATTTTCCTCCTATTCATAGTGCCACTTTTTTGTGCATAGCGATTCTTCTAGGCCAGTCTTGGAAGGCTTCCCGGAGTCAAAATCAGGTGCAGATTAGCTCATTGGAAAGCTCGGTGAGTCTACCTTTTGGGACAAGTTGAATACTTTAATTTGGAGTCTATTTGCCCCTTCACTAATGCAATCTCCCAAGACTGCTTCCTGTGTGGCAAAAAAGTGGCACAGAGGGCATTTTTTGCTGTTTTTGGCCTTTTTGGAGGCCCAAAACTTGTCAAAACTTCTCAACCATTTCTAAGCATGCATTAATTTTCATGGTGATTCCAAAAATGTAAAGTTTTTTGCAAATGGATACCCCCAACAAAAGCGTAGCACCGGTGGCGCTATGTAGCTGCTGAAAAAACCTGTTTTTTGCATTAAAAATTTCAAAAATGACAAATATTGCTCCAAATTTCTTGAAGTTTGGTACAAGTGATCCTTGTTAGGTGCTTTTCTGGGCCAATGATTCTTCGGCGAAGATCTTGAGTTTATCTTGCTCTTTCTTGTTCCTTGAGACTCTTCTTAGCTTGGCTTTTAGCCTCTTTATCCTTGCATTACAAATCTTGTTCCGGCTTAGGTAGTGGTAGGCTAGGTGACAAAGCATTTTCTTCTCTTTCCTTGACTTCTCCAGTAACCTCTCCAAGTGCATGTTCATCTTCTCCAACTAAGAGTCCTTATCATTCTCTATCTCTTGTTCAATGGAAGTCAGAGTGACATGGTCCTCTTTGTCATTTTGCCTCTTCAGTTTCAACATTTCTAGCTCCATTAGGCTTTTCTTATCCTCCAATTGTTTTTTCTCTTTCTTTTTTGTTTTCTATGTCATGCTCATGCACCTTCTCCTTCCTTTTCTTTGTTTCTTATGTCTCTCCATGGAACTATCATTGAGTGTCTGTTCCTCATAGTCATATTCACTGTCTCCTTCCATTGTTTTCCCTTGATTTTGAAAAATGTGATTATATATGAATGGTTTGTGGATAATAGTATGGAATAGGATGGAGGAATGGAATGGGAAGAGTGCATGGGGGAGGGAGTGTGGAAATGTATGAGTGAACAGGGTTTAGGGATGTGAGTATGGTTTAAGGAGTGAGTAGAATAAAGTATGTAGAGTTTTAGGGAGAGTGTGTATGGTTTGGGATATTTGTATGTGAAAGTGGGATTTAGGGAGAATATATGAGGGAATGATGCTTAGGGAATTTATATAAGGGAATGGGGTTTAGGGAAAAAGAAATGGATGAGTGAACTTTAAAAGTTATGAGACAGTTTAGTGAAAACTAGGGTTTGACTTCATGAGTAAAAGAGTTACCAAAGATTGATGTAAAACCATTTTCGACAAGAATGATTGATTTACCTACTTTCCAAGAGGTAACTCGACAGATTTGAAGCAAATTGAGTGATTTTGGAGCGTTTTGGGGCTTGGCTACCAGGTGCGTAGCGCATTTTTGCAAACCAGTTTTGGAGGCCTTCCTAGTATCCAAATTGGGCTCAGGATAGCTCGTTGGAAAGCTTATCGAGTCTAATTTCCTAAAAAGCTTGAATTTTTAAATTTGGAGGTCATTTTCCCTACCAAAAATCTCCCAAGACTGGTCAAAATGTGCAAAATGAGGCTGCCTAAATGTAGAGTGTTGTTGCAGTCAACTTTTGAAGGTCTTCCTCAACTCCAAATTGAGCTCATGATAGCTCATTGGAAATCTCTCTGTGTATAAATATCATTTAAATTATGAAGGAAGTCATTTGGTCAACCAGACTAGTAAAAATATTGATTTTCCCAAGGTCACTTCAGAGGTGCATCAATTCTCCTGAGGCTACTGTATTTTTGACATTTCTATAAAACCATGATACCTGTGTAAAAAGTGAAGGAGATTTTTCTTACGTGGCCTATTATGGACAAAAAAACTCTTCCTTTTTACAAATTCATTTTTTCTTTCTCAGAAACATCATTTGAGTAAAACCTATCGTGATGTGTTGAATAGAGGATTTGTCGAAATGAAGTGAAATAAAGGGGATAAGGGGCTTCTAAATTCTTGAGAAAATTTAGGGAAGTAGGAAGGGATGTTAAGAAACAGGGGAAAGGCTAAGGGCTATTGCTTTTAGACTTGTATCATGGTTTTATGGGTGATTTGGCATTCTCGTCAGGTATTTTAATCCTGATTTGCAGCAATTGTCTCAAATCCACCACTCACAAACACTCTTATATGACAACCATTAATGTCTCTATACCATACCTCTCGACTATCAACATTTGATTTAATCCCTTGGGGTTTAAAGCTTACCAACACCTTGTTACTTCATTGTTCTTGTTCATATTTTTTACATTGTTAGGTAAGTTAGGGTCAGTTGACTCACACGTTGCAAATTTTTCTTTTACCCTCTAGTTTAATGCCATCCAAGTTGAGATAGTAGGGGCATATCATGAATGTTTAGACTTGTTCCACTAGGTCAACTATTGGGATTTACTTCAATTGTTTCATGGTTGTAGTAAAGGGGTTATCAAGAATTTTTCTTCTTCTTTTGATACGAGGAAAGCTAGAGTGGGGCATCTAGATATGGTTACATATATTTATTTCATTGCATCAACTACTCATATCCCCTTTGAGAGAGAGAAATGGTCTAAAAGTTGTGCAATGTGTGACATTCCCTAGAAGCAACTTATCCTTAGTAAATATTGTGGATATCATCTGAAAGGTATGCCAATTTGCTCTTTGAAATCTAAATGGCATAATTTAGTGCTTTTCTTGCATCAATATGTTACTTGTAAAGGGTGACATAGTCTAGTTCTTATTTATCATAAAAGGTTGTTAATGGCATTTCTCGTCCATAAACTTAATTTTTCCTTTTATCTATATAAAATCCTAACTAAAATGTCCTGCACATACTAGTCACATCAGAGGTTAATATTAGTAAAAAAACCATCAATCTAAAGTTAATATTAAACTAATTCAGAGGAAAATTTCATGAGAAAGATGAAAGAGGCAATAGAATAATCCTAGAAACGATGTGTTTGTCCATATTGAGGCTCATTGCGAGGCTCATCGATGCCTCTTTTTATGATGACAGTCCTCCAAGAAATATCCATTTGAATGAGCATAAATTAAGAACATGTATTGGTACCAACAATACTTGCTCCTTATCCCATGTCTTGAAACTATTTTAATAATATTGTCCATGAAAACAAGGAAATCAGAACTTCAATTCAAGCCGAGGAAAGACACAGGGAACATAAATCTTCCATTACTAAAAATAAATATCAGTCTAAAGATACACATATTATTATCAGGTCATCAATGGTGAAATTAGTTATATCTTCTGATATAGATGGTTTTTATCGTGATAGGTAATAACTTTATTATTATCTATGATCAGATTTTTAAAGTTTTCAAGGTATATATCTATTTTTAATTATTTTACTAAATTTTAAAAAGGGCAAATACAAAATCCGTGATTTTATAGGCTTGTTGGTCGTAACAAGTCATCCATATTCACCAGATAATGACATTAGATTCCACAATGGAAGATAACTAATCTATAAAGGAGAGAAGTCATAAAGATTACATCTAGGTGATACAGGAGAGAAGTCATGCCCTAATGATTACATTGTGCATTTTCCCTATTACATGTATAGGCTTCTTTGTTTGAGAATACGTTTCTGACACATTTAATTTAATTATTAATAATTATTAGGTGAACGGTAGAGGTTTAACGTCCATGGAATATGTTAGAATAGTCATAGTATTATTCACATCTGAAGTGTTAATATTTATCTCAAACTTAATTTTGTTATTTTAATTAATTCATGTCAAATTGTTTAATTATAGGAAACATCATATCAACATGTATCATATTGGACATGTCATATTGATAAGGCATGGTATTGGCCCATAGTATTGTAAGAAGAGCTATTTAGTTGAGTTAAAGTGTTTTGATTCTTATCATGGGTTAAAGTGTATACAAGTCATTCAATTTATACAGTTGCACCAATTAAAAAAATATATGAGTAAAAGTTCTTATTATGGGGTGTGTAGTCATGTTCACTTTTTTGTTGTTATATGGTATTGATGTGAAATACAACATCAACACATTGGTAAAGACAATGTAAACTTTGATATTCTTAGTAAACATTGCTTTATTTGTAAATACAATTTTTTTTCTCAAAATGACAATGAATCTACTCTAGAGTGGACATGCATAGCATGCAAATCTTTTTTTATATGCCAGGTACATAATCTATGGTATAGTGTAAAGGAATTATAAATATTAAAAGAAAACCACATTTTTATTAGAAATTTACATGTTAACATAATTATATAAATTAAATGACTAGCAAATGTTAATAATTATCAATACATAATAAACATGAAAACATTTACTTCATAATACATCTTGCGTTGCTAAAATTTGAAAAATTATGAAATTAACTACATTATTATTATTATTATTAATATTATAAGTTAAACATTTATTCATTTCAGAAAGCATGGAAGAATATTTTTATCTATCAAGATTTATATCCACTTTATTACTGAGTTTGTTAATCTATAAATACTAAATAGGGTATGTTACAATACCATGGGCGAGAGCCATGGCTTCTTAATATCACATGGCGAAGAAAACATAACTCAACTCATTTCATATGAAACTTGCTCATATGATATTTTGTTATTTAATCAATTTAACTAAAATGACAAAAAAAACATAACTACCTTGCCCATAAATCGCAGTCTTTGACTTATGTATAGTACTAATTTTTTTATAGAATATTTAATAGTCCTACCATAAATGGAATAATAATTAATAATTAGATTAAAATTTTGGAAGCCCTATTCTATTTTAAAGAAACATGTTTATTTATATAATTAAGTTTAACTTCATCTCAACTTTGAGTTACTAATCACATTTGAAATAAGTAAACATATAATTTAATATAAGAAATTTGTCATTTTCAAATTAAAAATGCATATCAAACTTGGAAGTAAATCTATTACTATTGAAACCTAAATAAAAGCATGCTATATATTATTGAACACATAAATATGAAGGAAGGAAATAGAGAAATTGTTAATAGTAGAAAAAACGTGACGAGAAAGAGCCTAAATTAGGAGCTAAACTATGTAGAACACGTATAATATAACTTCTTCGAATCTAAAAACATGATATTCAATTAAATAAATAAATAAAATTAAAAAAATAAGACAAGTGTAAAATATAATTTCAATCAATTAAACAATAAATAAAAATTAAAGCGTAATTCAATTCTATGCGTATTGAAAATAAATAAACACGATCAATTATATTTAATACGTTAAAATACAAATATAACGAGCTCTCTCTACGATCAGCAGCCTATCAGGGTCCTATTTTGGTAATAACACCTCCTCTCAAACAAACTCTCATAGATATACATGTAATTTGTTCGAGTCCATCGTGTTGGGCCGACCCAACATGATTATTTTCATTTTTAACCCACTAATCAATTACTCTACTCTTATAACACAATGAAAAAAAAGTAATTAATCAAATTTTAATGATCTGAATCAATTTAAAAAAATATTCAATGATGTCATTTAACCTAGAATGTAATTACGCTAATAAGTTTGTATGAGCAGTTAATTATGATATTTGGCCTATGCAATTTACCAACTACATTCATGAGGTTAATGAATGTTATATTGTAAAATTTTATAGGATCATTTTTTATTATTTATTTTGATGATTTACTAGTATACATTGCGACATAGGAGGATCACATATCACATTTGATGCATGTGCTAGAGACTTTAAAGAAGCATTAATTGTTGGTTCATCTAAATAAGTGTGATTTTTCACAATAAGATTTTATGCATTTGGGAGATCTGATAGGTGTAGGATATTTGAAGATAGATACTTCCAAGTGGAGCTCATCTTGAAGTGGTTGGTAAGGTTTACTAAAAAATTTTCAGGATAGGATTTTTGTTGAGGAGTCGTAGTACTTGAAGCAATTTATACACTCGTTTTTAGAAGTAGCAACACCAATCCACACCATAATTTCAGGTGGCAAGTGTTTGAAAGGGTTAGTGAAGAGCGTTGTAATTGTTGAAGAAGAACACCAGTCAATAATTGGTTATAGCATTACCAAACTTATAGTACCCCTTCGAAGTGGTGACATAAGCATGTGGGCTTGCTACGGGAGCAATCTTGATTCTAATTAGTTCAATTGAAATAACATTATGAAATTCGTACAAATAAAAGATAAAACTAAAATAAGAACCCACCATAATAATACTAAAAATACCTAATAAAAGAATAAATCAATATAGATCTAGGTGAATAAAATTAAAACAAGAACACACCATACGAATATTAAAAATATCTAATAAATGAATAAATCAATGTAGATATATTTTAACGTAAATCTTTCATACATTGATCAATTATGTTTTTATTTTCCTTAAGTCCCTCTCATTTCTTAATAAATCTTGGACTAAAATAAATATTCGTTAATACATATAGAAACCCCATTAATAAAGCACCAAAACCCAAGTAGGTCGTAACAGAATAGTCCTACCACTACAGTTTGTCTTGCCTAAAAGCAAGCATTGTTCAATTTGAATTTTGAAAGGGCACACTTGATAAGTGGTTTCCAATTTTGTATGAGAAAAATCCTCTTGTTCTTTGGGTTTCCGCACGTGTAGAAAACAATGTGGGACGTAGTA
>APFE031352565.1:52997-83504 GCA_000404065.3 Pinus taeda | reverse complement strand
AACTCAAGAGCGAAGTATTTAACACATTGTTTGCCTTCAAAGCCTTTGTTGAAAAACAATCTGGACATCAAATTCTTAAGCTAAGAACTGATAATGGTGGAGAATATGTTAAAAACACATTCATCAACTTTTGCACCGAAAATGGAATTCAAATGCAGCATACTGTTCCATACACTCCACACAAAAAATGGTGTAGCTGAAAGGAAAAATCGCACCTTAAAGGAAATGGCTAATTGTATGCTGCAATCTAAAGGACTCAGTCTTAGTTTTTGGGCCGAAGCAATTAATTGTGCAAATTATATAAAAAATCGCACTCCTACTAAGGTTCTAAAGAATATCACTCCAGAAGAAGCTTGGAGTTCCATTAAACCAGATGTAAGTCACTTTCGTATTTTTGGAAGTGAAGCATGGGCCCATATTCCAGATGAAAAGCATAAAGCTTTAGAACCTAAGAGTGAGAAATGCACTTTTGTTGGATATTCTGAAGATGTAAAAGGTTATAAACTTATTCCATTTAAGTCCAAAAATGTTATCATTAGAAGAGATGTAAAATTTGATGAAAATAAATCGGCCTGCGAGCCTAGTCCGGCGGATGTGCCACCTCTTCCTATCTCTTCTACTTTTGAAAACATTTCTTCTTCAGATGATGAAAGTGAGGATGATAATCCTCCACCACCTTCTCAGGATCATCCTTCAGCTCCTTCAGCTCCTTCAGCTCCTTCACTTCCAAGATGGGTCCGCACTACTCGGGATGCAGCAGGTGATCTTGCCGGTGATCCTACAGATCAGCGACGTACACGTTCTCAGTTTGAAAGAGCCTCTTCTTTACTGGCTCAAGCTCCAGTAAATCATGATCCTGACACTTTTGCAGAAGCTTCAGGCCATCCACATTGGGAAGCAGCTATGAATGAAGAATATCATTCATTGTTGGCAAATGATACATGGGATCTTGTTCCTCTACCAAAGGGACGCAAACTTGTTAGATGTAAATGGGTTTACAGAACCAAGTATGGACCAGATGGGAAAGTTGATAACATAAAGCTCGTCTTGTTGCTAAGGGATTTTCACAGGTTGAAGGCATTGACTACACTGAAACCTTCTCCCCTGTTGCCAAAATGAACTCAATCCGCCTTGTTCTTTCCCTTGCTGCCTCTTTAAAATGGGAAGTCCATCAGATGGATGTTAAATCTGCCTTCTTGCATGGGGACTTGCATGAAGAAATCTATATGGAACAACCCATTGGCTTCATCCAAACAGACTCCAGCCTTGTATGTCGACTTAAGAAATCTCTTTATGGTCTCAAGCAAGCTCCTCGGGCTTGGTATGCCAAAATGGATAGCTTTCTTTTAGAATCTGGCTTTTCTAGGTGTTATTCTGACAATACTGTCTACACCAAGAAAGTGGGCAACTCTCTTATCATCCTTGTTCTTTATGTTGATGATCTTATTCTTACTGGTAGTGATCCCAACCTTATAAACCATGTGAAGTCCAGCCTTAAAAAGAAATTTGAAATGGCAGACTTAGGACACTTACACTATTTTCTCGGTCTTCAAGTCTTGCAATCCAAGGAGGGTATTTCCCTTTCCCAGTCCAAGTATGCTTGTGATATTCTTCGTCATTTTCACATGGAAGATTGTAAGCCAGCTCCTTCTCCCTTTCAGTCTGGAGTCAAACTTTCAGTCTCTTATACTACTCCTGAAGTTGATGCTACCTTATACCGTCAACGTGTAGGAAAACTCTTGTATTTAACCCATACTCGTCCTGACCTTTCCTTTTCTGTTGGCCTTGTTGCTCGTTTTATGCAAAACCCCCGTGAAAGTCATTGGAAAGCAGCTAAAAGAATACTTCGTTATGTTCGAGGTACAGTATAGTTTGGAATTCATTACAATGCCAAAGCAGCTCCTCTATTAGTTGGTTTCACTGATTCTGATTGGGCTGGTGACCCTGATGATCGGAAGTCTACTGCCGGTTATGTATTCACTCTTGGTTCAGGACCTATTACATGGGCTTGTAAGAAACAGGTTGCCATTTCTCTTTTGTCAGCAGAAGCAGAGTATCGTGGTGCCATGGAAGCTAGTAAGGAAGCCTTGTAGCTTCGTCAGCTCCTATCAAAATTTGGCTTTGAGCAGTAGCATCCGACTACACTTTGGTGTGATAATCAAAGTGCCATTCAGCTTTGCAAAGATCCAGTTCAGCATCAGTGCAGCAAACACGTTGAAATACACATGCATTTCATCGGAAAGCTCATTCATGACCATGTTCTTGAAGTGCAATATTGTTCAACAGATGATCAGGTTGCAGACATCTTCACAAAGGCTCTCACAGAGGCGAAGTTCACTAAACTTCGATATATGCTTGGAGTTCAGGAAGTTGTCACTAAGGGGGGATAGGCTCTAGTGCCTCCTTCCTTCTCCTATTGTGTCATATTTTGTAAATCCTTCAATCCTATCCCAAGTTGTTCTTAAGGGGGGATGTTAGGATATTCCGACACATAGAAATAGTTAAGTTCAACTTGGTCTAGTATAGAGTTAGGTATAGAGTTAGGTAAAGTGTGTTTCTTTACCGTTGTACATTTTGTAACTTACAATCCGACGGTCACGATATGTAGTGATCCGACGGTTCATTCTCTCCTCGGTATTACCGACACTTGATCCGTGGCTTGACACCCGATTGGTCCATGAATTCTATTTAAAGCGCATGGAGGGTCATTTGTAGGTTACCGTGCATGAGAGAAGCTTATGTAAATTTTCATTCTTTATTAATAAATTGCCTGTAGTAGCCACGTTGGCGCAGGCCGTGGACTGTTTCCCTCTCTGAGGGTTTTAACCATGTCAAAATACTGGTGTATTGATTTGTGATCTGTTTGTGAGTGGTGTCCTTTTGGTGTTCTGTCTGAGGAACTTACCCTGTAAATTCCTACAATAGGAATTGAGGTAGGCAAAATTGCAAAACAACAAGAAAAAGAAGCATTGGAACAATGAAAGGGGGCATGATTCGAGAAGCACTAGAACAGGAGCAGAGGGCATTAGAACCAATAAGAGCATTCAAAGAAGGGAGATTAGAAAGAAAGAGTTCGAACAATAAGGGGAAGAAGTTCGAACTAGAGGAAGAATTCGAAGAGAGAGACTTCGGCCCTTGAGGAGGAGACCCATTCAGATTCTTGTGGCAAGGCCAAATACTTGACTTTAGAGGGAGATAAAGAAGATATTGAGATCGGGTCTCCAGTAGAATATTTCAACGAGCAACTTGAAGAGAAGAGAAGAGAAGGGGAAGGGTTATTTGTCCTTGGAGGCTATGGGTTGAGTGCTAGTCTCTAGAGCCCTATAACAACTTGGGGTCCCTAAGGCTGTGGGCTGAGATAGGATCTCTGGAGCCCTGTAAAAGCTTGGGTCCCTCAAGGCTATGGGTTGGGACATAGGACTATGGAGCCCTGTAACAACTTGGGTCCCTGGAGGCTCTAGGCAGGGATGGAATCGATGGAGCCCTGTAATAGCTTGGGTCCCCTGGAGGCTGTGATAACTACTCTGAAGTCTTGTAAAAGCTTGGGAAGAGGCCTTCCTGAAGTAGAAGCAACAAAGGCAGTTGGACGGTGCCCTGTTAACACGATGGATTTTGGACAAATCCAGGTGGATATTGGTGGCCACCTGCCTATTCCACCTAGACCTCCAGTAGAATTCATCCGTTTCCTTGTTTATTGTAGGATTTACTATTTTTAGCAGTTTTCAAGTCCTAAACTTCCAGAGCAGTTTTAACCCCCTAAATGACGTTTTTTTAGGTCCACAACAAGCCCATAACCATAGGTAGGGGCTTTCCACAAATCTTGTATTACTCGGAGACATCTTTCCAACAAAGTATCGTACGTGCCAAATAGAGATAATATGACCAAGTTACAACCCTGAGAAGTTGGCTGCCTAACTAACCCTAATAGGGCCCACAAACTCTTGGCGTTCCATCTCCTGGGTGTAGGGTTTTCCCTTATTGTTCAATAATAAATAGGCCCTTGAGCCTCATTGTAAAATAGTTCAGAGGCATGTAGCCGCCACATCTCTTCTCAGAGATAAGCTACCATCATTCGAGCTAGTTTTATTTCCATTTTGTTTGTAAGCATATTTCAGTATTTGGTATTAATGAAATGAAGTGTTATTTTTGCTGTATATTTGTATTTATGGTTATATTTTTAATTTGTTGTGTTCCTTTTTAAGTTTGGATCAGTGGTATCAGAGCAGTCTTCTCTTTCTCTATTTTTATTTTCTTGTCCCCAACAAGGTCGGGATATAGGGAGTTAGGGCTTGAACTGGTTGAACCTTTGCAAGACTAGCCTCGCAAATCCCGATGACCTCCCATAGCGGAAGAGAAGAAATATGAGGGGGCAGGATACCCTTTCAAAATATTGCTCAAAGAAGCCCTCAAGCAACAAAGGAACGCGATGATGGACAACTTTGCCCAGATCCTTGAGTGGTTACCCAAAGGCGATAAATCTTCTTCCAACAACTACTCTGGAAGCACCACACCCTTTAAGGTACAAGTAAAATTTGACATCCCCATATTTGAAGGTCAGCTAGATGTGGATGTCGTAGATAAATGGTTAAATCTACTATAAGGGTATTTTTATGTTCATGATTTTTTGAGTCAAGAAAATATTACTTTTGCACTTCTCAAATCTGCCCCCCATGTCAAGGACTGGCGGGAAACCTATTATGAGAAGAAGGACGACATTACACCCTCACTATTTTTAGCTGCACCAACTTGGAATTCGTTTTGGGACACCATCAAGGAGCAGTACTACCTTTTCGGGAGCTATGAGGATAAATACATAAAGTGGACCACGCTATGGTAGGGAAGGGACCAAGACGTGCCAAAGTTTACCAATGTTTTTCATAACCTTCGCACGAAGTTGGCTATCAAGAATTTTGAGCAACATTTGGTACTCAAGCACTGTGACTGCCTACACAAGGACGTCCAAGACGAGATGGAGTTCCTGGACATCTCCTTGCTCGACACGACGTACCGATACGTTGTCAAGATTGAGCATAATTTTAAACAGAAGAAATGGGACTTTGGATCTACTAATCCGAAGCAAGGGAAAGGCACCCCGAAACAGTAAAGCAAAGGACAAATCTAAGGCTGAACAACCCACGACAAACTGTCCAAGGCGCAAGTAGAGAACAACACC
Organism: Pinus taeda; assembly: GCA_000404065.3. Taxonomy (NCBI): domain Eukaryota; kingdom Viridiplantae; phylum Streptophyta; class Pinopsida; order Pinales; family Pinaceae; genus Pinus; species Pinus taeda. The sequence continues at coordinate 78,331 of APFE031352565.1, read as the reverse complement.
ACGAAGCCAAAGAAGGACACGAGAAAATGGTGTGAGTTCCATAAGAGCTCCACTCATAACACGAGTGAGTGTCGGGCCAAGCAGTCACTGGTGGCCAAGCTGAAGGCTTCCAAATCAGACACATGTTCCAACTCTGAGTCAGAACTTGACAAGGGGAATGACAAAGGGAAGCAAATCATTGATGCATATCCCAGTGCCATCGTGGCCACCACCAAGATCCAGAAGAATGAGCCTAAAGATCCAGAGGAGGGGGAACACCTCTTCCAATCATAGATGTGGATGAAGGGTTCTTCGCTATAGTTCATTGTCGACAACGGAAGCCAAAAGAACCTCATTTCAACAGAGGTCATGAAGTGACTGGGCCTACGAACTACAACACATCTGCAGTCGTACGCCATTCGGTGGCTTCACCAAGGACGAGATCTCTACGTTAGCTAGCAATGTCGCCTTCCCTACATCAGCAAACCCTACACGGATGAGGTAGTGTGTGATGTTGCCCCTCTTGATGTCTATGATGTATTATTAGGACAACCATACTAGTGGAAGCGACATGTTGTATATGAGTCTAGACCTCACTCTATGATTATTACTTTGGGAAATAAGGTGTACAGGATACCAGAGATAGCCTTGCTTACCATCATCTCTTTGATCACTACAAAGCATTGTAGTAAGATCATTTCACAAACCAGGAAATTTGATTTCCTTATGATTTTCCCTCAAGGAAAAGAGGAATATTGTGGCCATGGATTCTATATGGGGCTCCTTTGCACAACAAGAATAGATGGACAAGGTTGTAGAGGAGTACAGGGACATTTCATCCTCACCTATGGGGGTGCCTTTGCACTGTCAGGTCAAGCACTCCATTGATCTGACCCTGGGTGCGCTTCTAACCAATTGAGATATCTATCATCGCTCTGTTATGGAGAACGATGAGATCAAGAGGAAGATTTAGGAGTTGTTGCAGAAAGGGCATATCAGGCCAAGCTCATCACCCTTGGGAGCCCGATTGTATTGGTACAGAAGAAGGATGAGACTTGAAGACTCTGTATTGATTATGAGGTGTTGAACATGATCACTATACGTAATAGGTACCCAATCCCACGGATTAATGACCTCCTGGACCAGCTCAAGGGGACCAAATGTTTCAGCAAGATTGATTTTAAGTCTGGTTATCACCAAGTGCCTATTGAGCCCTCCGATTTGTGGAAGATTTCCTTCAAATCCAAGGAGGGCCTTTTCGAATGGTTGGTCATGCCTTTTGGGTTGACGAATGCCCCCACAACCTTCATGAGATTGATGGATGACATATTGCGACCCTTCACCAATTCATTCATGGTGGTGTATTTAGATGACATCTTGATCTTCAGCCAGAGTTGGAAACATCACCTCCACCATATTTGACAGGTCCTCCAAACCCTGCGACAAGACAAGTTGTGTGCCAATTTGGAGAAATGCAATTTTGGCATGACCTAGGTTCAATATTTTGGGTAAATCTTTGATGGGTAGGGTGTGCATGTGGGCCCAACCAGGATACAAGTTATTCAAGATTGGCCAGCCCCAACCACTCTAACAGATCTTCGTAGCTTTTTGGGTCTTACCAATTTCTGCCGCAAGTTAGTGTTGGGGTTCTCTCATATCACTTGGCCTTTAAGTCAAGTCACCAAAGAGAAGGAGTTTTCCAAGTTAAAGAATCACCTCTGCTCTGCACCAGTGCTCACATTACCAGACCTACAACAACCATTTGAGATTGAGACAGATGAATTCAACTATGCTATTGGTGCAATTCTTACTCAACAGGGGCATCCAATGGCTTACCACAGTGAGACACTTTCAAGCATAGTACGGAAGTATCCCAACTATGAAAAATAAATGTATTCCATTGTGCAGGCCTGCCATCAATGGAAGAATTACGTTATGGGGAATGAAACAATGATTCACACAGACCACTGACCCTTAAATTTCATACAGACACAAGGGAAGTTGCAAAACGATCGCCATTAGAAATGGTCCACATACCTGCAATAGTTCCATTTGAACATTATGTACAAGAAGGGCAACACCAATAATGTTGCAAACTGCCTCTGACCACCAGTCATGGTGCTGATCATTGTGTTCGATTCCTATGGGCACGAGACTTTGGGGTGGCCGCATCTTTATAATAATGATCCATAATTCAACAACACATACTAGACACTCCTGGAAGGTAAGAAAGTTCCAATTTTTCCTACAGGATGCATTGTTATGCCACCCGGGACACATTTGTGTTCCTGCAAGCGAGTGTGCCAAGATGATATGGGAGGAGAACTACAGTCGGGTCGCTGGACAATCCAGAGTAGAGAAAATAGTGGTAGTACTGCAGAAGTATTTTTATTGGCCGCACCTTCGTTAAGATGTTGGGAAGTACATTCGATCCTACACTGCCTTCACCATTGCCAAACCAACTATTAAGAAGGAAGGCCTATATACTCCTCTCCCTACTCCTAGTCGAACATGGGAATCCATCACATGGATTACATGTGAAGCCTTCCTTCTACTAAGCATGACAACGACTTTGTTTTCATGGTCATCGAAAGATTCTCTAAGATGGCCATTATGGTGGCCTGCAAGAAGAGTATCATAGTGGAGGCCACTACTAAGCTCTTCTTTAAGCGCGTGTGGGTACACTTTGGGATCCCACATTCCATTGTCTCATATCGGGACAATAGATTCCTAAGTGCATTTTGGTCAAGTCTTTGGTCGATGATAGATACAAAATTTACCAAGTCCATGACTTTCCACCCCCAAACTGATGGCCAAATAGAGGTCGTCAACATGATGATCATACACATTCTACGCATGTACAAATCAAAGCATCCATGCACATGGGATGAAAGCCTCCCTTATGTCCAACACAACTACAATAGAGCTCTCCATAGCTCAACATGCCACAACCCCTTTCAGGTAGGGTTGGGATTTAAGCCATTATGTCCCATTAACGTGGCCATACCATTTGCAGCCATTCAGGAAGATTCGGCTCACGTCCAGTCCGAAGCCGATAGGGCTGACAACTTCATTGAGTGGATTCAACACATCCGCCATCAGGTCCATGATATATGGGATATAGCTAATGCTAAGTACAAGTAGTGCCATGATCAACATCTGGTGCCATACAAGTTTTAGGTGGGTGACAATGTTTGGCTACATTTGCAGAAGGAGCACCTTGCTGGACCCCACAACAAGCTTCACTCGCTCTGATATGGGCCATACACCATCACCAAAGATGTAGGGGATAGTTCCTTCGAGCTCAACATTCCACCTTTCCTTGGCTTGCACCCAGTGTTCAATGTCGACCTCCTGCGACCATACTTTCTACCATTGCTGGACACATCCAACATTGCAGAACAACTGACACCAATAGAGCTAAACTCAGACTGCATGGAATAGGCCACAATTGATCATATCATGGATACCAGATAAATAATGCTGGCCAATAGAGGATCCAACTATATTGAGTTGTCAAAGCAGGCTAACGCCATCACCAGGGCAAGTGGTTCACTGGGGATCAGGTTCAACAAAAATTTCCTCACATATGGAGGCTCTACACATAATGGGGACTATTTCTTCCTAAGGATGGAAGAATGATCCAAGTGGATATTGGTGTGCACCAGCCTATTCCACCTAGACCTCCAGTCGGTTTCATGCATTTCCTTGTTTATTGCAACATTTACTATTTTTAGTAGCTTTTTAGGTCTTGAAATTCCAAAGCAGCTTTGACCCCCTAAACGACATTTTTTTTTAGGTCCACAGATCCATAGGTAGGAACCTACCACAAATACTACAGTACTTGGATAGATCTTTCCAAAAAGGTATCATATGTGCCAAATGGAGATAATATGACCAAGTTACGGCACCATGAAGTTGGTTTCCCAACCAACCCCAACACGGACCACAAACGCTTGGCGTTCCATCTCCTGGGGTTAGGGTTTTGGTTGTTGATGGTTTTCCCTTGTTGTTCAATAATAAATAGGCCCTTGAGCCTCATTATAACATAGTTCAGAGGGATGTAGCCGTTACATCTCTTCTTATAGATAAGCTACCATCGCCCGAGATAATTTTATTTCCATTCTGTTTGTAAGCATATTTCAGTATTTGATATTAATGAAATGAAGTGTTATTTCTATTGCATCTCTATTTTATGGTTATATTTGTAATTCATTGCGTTATTATTTAAGTTCGGATCATGAAATCCCTAGGAAGGTGTGAATCACTATGAATGCACTTGGGGTGAGGTGGGGAACCTCTCGACTCCCTATGATGGAAAAGAAATGAGCCATTTGCTGGTGGGATTCAGGAAGAGGTCCTCTGGAGTCCCTGTGTCAGCTGACAGTTGGTGTGCATTCCCAAAAGAAAGCATTCCCCCTAAGAATCTGGAATATGGCTCAAGGGTAACAACTACAGGTAAAAGTGGTTGTAGTTATGTACGGTTGGGTGGAGAGTCCTAGTCCTAGACTTAGTTTCCCTGCAAGCTTAAAGTTGAGTATTTTGTCCATGCTTGTTTACTTTATCTAATGAATCACATTGCATTGTTGATGGTTTTGTATTAAGGACTTTGTTTTTTTCCATTGTTACTTGCACCTGTAATGCACCTTTGTGGAAACATGTTACTTATGTATATATGCCAAATATATGATTGTATATGTGTTGGATCTGAAGCAAATGTGAGTGAAAATTGCTCATAGTAGGCTCAGAGCACCTGATGTAAGGAAAATATATTTTTTTATATAAAAAACACATAATGCTAAGGCTTTGTTATCTCAAAATCTGACCCTAGAAGGCTATAGACCAGGAATACCTCAAGTAACTATTTCAAACCTACTTTAGGCTGAGGCTTAACCTCCCCAACCAGAGAGGGCTCTCTAAAAGGATTAATGTTTTTGATTATGATTAAGATGGCTAACTCTTGTGAAACGAATGTAAAAATATGAGTGGTGGAAACACAATTAGAAACTATCCATTGGGCTTATGGAGTCAACATCATTTCAGTATAACAATAGTATCAACCTTACATAGAAGTCAGGGCATTTAGGATTCAATACATTTAGAACATACCAAAAACATATAGGACCACACAGTCTATGAATGTATACAGGAAATTAGAGCACCATGAGTGAGTTCTAAGTGACTACACATTCATACCACTGCAAATATTGGGAAAAGAAAAATACAACACATCTTGAACATCGAATCCCTCCTGAGTCCCGAGAAGCAAAGCCAATCTTGTATTGCTTAAATAGAGTCTTTACATAAGGCCAAATATCAAAGCTTTTTTCAATAAATTTCCAACCCTGTGTACATTGCTCTTTCTCCTATTTATGGAATTATTTTACAAGGATGAGATTCCTCGTCCAACATGAGGGGAATTCGAATTCTACTTCTTATGACACCTATTCACACTTTAACTACCTATTAAATGTAACAAACTGCTAACTATACTTTTTAGATATCTAAGGCAAATAGGAGTCTAACTCCATATCATGCTAATAATAGCATTAATTATAATCAATTCTCATTCTTTGACAAGTGGTCTCCTTTAGTTCAGTTGTAGTAGGTGTTTGTAGCTGCCTGCTGGTCTTTAATGTCACATCTTCTCCATTGCTCCTGAAAAGTAGGAAACTGCCCCATATATATCTGCGTTTGGTTTTCCTCAAAGATATTCAAAACTAATGAACCATGTCCTTCTTCTTTGATTATACCAAAATATATTAGAATGCCACATCCTTGATGTGCTGTCAACTTTTTCCATGTGTGAGGACAAGAACTCCTCCAAACTGTCTGACATATCATCAACTATAGTAACTCTGATCACTTTATAACCAAAAGTTTAGAGTTTGAATACATGTTTCTTCCCCCTGTTTCTTCCCTTGTTGAATGTTGACACCTGTTACATGATCCTTGGAAGAGATTCATTTTCAAAAATTTCCCCTCGGTCCCTCAAAATTGGTTGATTGAGTTTTAATTATGTAGCTACAGCAGTTTCGTATCGCGCTACGAAACTGCTGTGCGTTAGGCATCATCTTCAGCGGTTTCGTAGCGCGCTACGAAACTGCTGTGTAATCACCAAAACACAGCCTAATATCAAAAATTTGCTATCTTGAGCTTCTTTATATTCAAACATTCTTTTCAACTGCTCCAAAGCTTTTCAAAACTGAGTGGAAATGTATGATTCTTCAAGGAAAATTATAACAAGAAAAAACCATCAAAATTTGGAACATTAACCTTATTTGATGTGTGACTTCCTTAAGGAGATTCTTTCTGTTGGCCTAACTGCATTTTTAAGTCCTCAATTTGCTTCTTCATGACTCTCATCCCAGCTCTTAGCTTTGTATTGACCTTTCTGATGAATTGTGCTTCCTTTATTGTAGGGACAGTCCAACTACGAAATTGAACATTAAAGTCGACCACCTCGGGTATTTGAAATGTTTTGTCCTCCCATCGAGCTTGCATTTGGTTAAAATAAGCTTCCTTGATTGCATGTTTTCTGGAGGCTTTCTTCAGTCTAGCAATTTCAAAGTTTTCCAATTCCAACTTTCTTTTCAACTCTTCAACACTATCTTCTTCATGAAAGCTAACTGCTTTACCTTTATCTTTTCCTTCATGAGACTGTGTTATCTCCTCTGTTTCATCTGCTCCTGGCAGTATCTCCTTTATGTGTTTGAAATTCCTTGTTATGGGTCTTCTTGGCTTAAAGACAAATTTATCAACCGGATCATTGAACTTGATCTTTTTCGAGGCTTTATTTCTCTTAGCCTTGTCTTTTCCTGACTCTATCACATCTGCTTGAACCAGGGGAGACTCTTCAATATCAATTGCCTGCAATATGTCGTTAAGACTTCCCTTTTAAACCGGGGTGCCTTCAGTCACCACTGCTTTGCCTTTTTCCTTAGATAATTGGCCTCTTGTCATTCTTCTTTGGACCACTTCACCTGTGGGTGATTCATGTGCACCCTCTATGATTTGAATTTTCTCTTTCTGGGATTGTTGGGGTGTATCTTAGATTATCAGTGGCTTGGTGGGTTCCTTTACCTGTTTCCTAGCCTTAACCTTTATAAACCTCCTGGATCTTGTTTCTGCCTGATGATCAATTGTTGCTGGCAAATATTTTGCATTTTGAGGACTAAGACCAGTCTCGTTTTTGAAACCAGACATGAAGATGAACGTGGGCCAGTCTCTACCTAACTTCTGGAGTTCATGCAGAACAATCAACTTAACCAAGCCATGGTGGAACAATGAAGTCTCACAGGCCTCTTTCCTTAGCTGCACCTTGTCACACATTTTGCTTAGGCTACGAAATAAGTAGAAAGGTAAATCAATAGATGCCTTCCCTGTGAAATGAAACAGAAGTTTGAAATGATATGGATACACCTTATTATATCTCCCTTCACAGGTAAGGTACCTCTGTATGCAGGTAAGAAAATTGGCATACGAATCCTTGACATAACTTCTAGGAACAAACTTGTTTAAATCTGAGTTAAAGAACTCGTGCTTCAGAAATTCTTTGCATGGGGTCATATCAAATTTGAAAATTTTAAACCAACTTTCTTGCCACCTTGGAATCTCTGTAACTATGGATATTACGTCTGGTGATACCTGCAGTTCAAGCATACCAACCTTTGAGTTCAGTCCTGTGAAATTCAAGGAAAATTCCTTGGTGACTTGTGCATGACCTCCCTGGAGTTTCTTGCAAAAATTCCAGCATCCAGCTTGCTTGAATGCATGCTCAACTTCTCTGTTCTTCAATGTTATGTCTAAACCTTCAGGTTCACTCCTCAAACACCTACCTGACCTGTGACTCTTTCTCTCTGCAGACCCCTCCATGAATCTCCAGTGGAATGATATGTTTGATGACCACCACTGTCTCAATCTTTGATCTCTGCCTCGCTTGATAGCTGCCTCACTTGATAGCTTCCTCACTTGATATGCAATGCATTCAAATTGAACGTTTGTAGATTTGTTCCTTATGCTATGAATACAATCATAATCAAGACTGTGAATATCTGGCTTTTCTTGGAACTTGCAATCCGAGTGTACCAGAGTACCTAACGACTGTAATGATGGAGATAAGCGGTTAGACATGATATGTGGAGTGTATAAGCTGACAGTGGATGATGCAACCATAACTGAACTTGACAGTTAGGAAAGATTTGCTATGGATTGCACGAATATCCTATTTCGTAGCGCAGCCAGTGTAAAATTTGGACTATGCGCTACGAAATCACCTAAAACATGTTGCGCTGCGAAAACACCTAAAACTGATTTATGCGCTACGAAATCACCTAAATAGCTTTGTAGCACATAATAACCTTTGAACAAAGCTGACAAATGGAAATTGTGTGAGTTATGAGACCAATGATGAATGAGAATGCATAGTTGACCTCTATTTAAGTATACCATCACGACTCCTAAGACTCAGACTCTAAGGCAAACAAAAAATCAAACCTAGATTATCACCGAACCTTTACCATCAAACTAATGTGGGAATTAGAATTCTTAAGTGATAACAGGCTTAATCCATAATGTTAAGCTGAGTCTTAATCTGCATATATTTAACGGTGTGGGAAGCAACACATACATAACTTGATAAGAGAAAGATCAAACCTCATCACAGGTCGTGGCTAGAGTCATGAGAACTCGGAAATAAACTTAAAAATAATGGTGGGTTTTGTTAGTGCGTGTCAGTCCTGCCAATCACCAGTGATCAAATATGCTCTTACAAGGTTTATGTTAGGGTCTCAAGTCATTTTTTTATCATTTCATTAGGTTTTCAAAATAAAAATTTGGTCACTGGCTAGTGTGTCTAAGTCTATTGCTGCTTCTTTACATATTTTCATGTTTCGGTCATTTCCATCACTCAGTTGGATGTGCGATCAATGAAAGTTCATCATCATCATCTCAGTCATATCATCATGATCCTCATTAAGCTCAGTGTCACCATTAGGTCATTAGGGTTAAAGTCATCAAAATCTTCCATTTCATTCATAAATTCGACAAATAAAGGAGTAGTAATAGGGAATTTTCTCTAAAATTTTTTGTCTCAAAATTTAATTTATTTCAAATATCATGTAATAATTTCTAATTCTCTAAAGCTGCATTCAAATGTTCCAAAGATACATATTTTTCAAAGCAAAGTGAAAAGCACATGGTGGGCCACCCTACCACTATGAAGAATCTGTCTTTTACAAGCTATAAAATACAATACTAATTCATTTCTCTCACTCATTTTGTTAGAAAATATCTCTCGCTCATCATCAAGCCACTTTCACATCGTTTTCAAAGGCAAAGAACACTCCACAAACTGATTTCAAGCAGCCACGCTGCGCTTTTGCCTATAACTAATGTTTCTCAGTTTTATCGGTTAGATTCAAGTTTTTATGATGTAATTACTTGTATTTGGTGTAATAATGATGTAATGAAAAGTAAATAAGCTTTTTAGGTTGTTTTCATGTAAGTTTAGGCCTCATTTATGAGTGCAGTTTAGTCAAATTTTAAATGGAGGATTTGTTTTAACCTCCCTAGACATTAGGGTTTTGTTGAACACCTCATGTAATCAGTTCTTAAACTGAAGGATTTGACCCTAAGAGAGGAGAAAATGGTTTTGGTCTATACTTATATAGTTTTCAGTCATAGAATAGGTTGGACATCAGTGAGTAGAACTCTTGGAGCTTGTACTTCATCACTTTTGTAGAAATTCAAAGGACAATTGCAACTATTATTCGAGAATTCTTGTGTTGTGAGTTTGTGATAATGTTTTCCCTATGTTATAGTCTTATATGAATGATAATTCCATTCTCTTTCCATGATTACGTTTTTCAATGATTTTCCTTAAAGGTTATAAACGAAATTCTTAGTTTTAAGCTCCGTTTTGTTAGGAATTTCATGTTTATGTCTTTTGTCTTCTGATAAATGAATTCATGCTTTCCATGCTCATTTTGATCTCTGCATTTCCACCCTATGCTACATCGAAAAAACCCCAAAGTATCACAAAGGCTTAACTACCCTGCTCCTTTATATCTCTTGCAGGTGAAACCTTTGAAATTATGACCTAGTTTCTTGATTTTCCCTCCTGATCCAACAAAACCCTAAACTTTTCAAAACCCTAGAGCTGAACATATCTAGCCTAACATATTTTCCCATTCCAGTCATCATTGGCTGTGAATTCATAGAGAGATCCCTCTCTGGTTTAACACCGCTAGCTGCTGAACCCTAAGTGGTTTGAGGTTACCTCCTTCGATCTCCCTTCTCAGCCTTGGGATGTTGTGGAGGATAACATTTGGGCGTCGTTGCCGGGGAGACAACGGATCATTATTCCTAGGATTCATTCTACAAGTGCATTCAAGATTGGTCCCGTGGGTGACAGTTTCCAGTCCTCAAAGAAGTCTGATTTAGATGACATCAAGTTAAGGTGTTAAATTCTAGATCCTAAAAGACACCTGAGGTCGAACCCTAACCCAAATCCACCTCTTGTTGTTGATGATCTAGAGAAGCTGCTAAGGAAACTCAAATATCCTCTTCCTAAAGGTGGAGCTCGTAAATTGGTAAGAACTACTTTTTTGCCTGATCAATTGTTTACTTCTGAAAAATATTTCTTTTGATATCCAATTTGAGTTATCTCTTTTCCAATCAAAGTCTGAATCTTTCCTTTCAGAGGTAGTATTTAACCCCATTAAGTTTGATTCTTACTTGCCTCCTTCTAAATCTCTGTTTACTAAACCTTCTTCTAAATCTTTGTTTTCTAAAACTGATCATGAGATTTGGTCCAACTTTGATAAGCTCCAAAGCCTAGATGACCAACTTCAGATCACCACTGAAAAGGCCTACATTCAATATCAACTTGAATTTTTTTTTGCTGCTACATCCTCTACCATACCATCGAATACATTAACCACCACATCTATTATTGTTAATCCACCACTACCTCCATCAACACAACTCATTGTAGTTCCCACACAACTTCCTCTCGCAGTCATGGAAAGGTTTGCCCCTTTAGAATTTCCTGGTCAACTTGCTACCCTACCTCAAAACCATGGTGAACGACTTCCTCTTTTTGATGGAAATTTAGAAATCACAGCTCAGTAACATGCTGACAAACTAGTGGATTTCATCGATCTTGAAGAGGTTGATGATGAGGATGCTAAAATGAGAATTATAACACAAATATTTTCTGGAGATGTTAAGCACTGGTTTCATAGTTTGGCAGTTGGTTCCATCAACAACTCTCAGCGTCTGATATAGTTGTTCTTAGCCCAGTGGAAAGAAAAGAAGAATCCATTATAGATTTTGGCTGAATACAATTCCATGAAGATAAATCCGAATGAGACAGTGAAAGAGTTCACAACAATATTCAATTTAGTGTACAATTCAATCCCTAATGACATGCAACCTCCCCCTGGTTTAGCACTCCTCCACTCCCTTGATGCCTTTGACCCGGACATGGCTTATCAACTTAAGGAAAGAGATCTTGCCACTTTAGAATAAATGCAAAAAAATGCAGTGAGTGTGGAGGCTAATTTACAGATCAAGAAGTCCAAATTAACATCGAAGAAGAAAGTTACCATTAAGGAGGAGACCTCCTCTTCTTCTGATGGTAAACTTGACACTCTTATAAAGACCATGGAAATAATGATGGACATAATGAACATTGTAGATCGAAAAGAGGAGCCTTCAATAAGGAATCCAAATTATAGGGGACAAAAATAATCACAATTCAGAAATAAGTAGAAAGAGCAGAGAAATCAGGATCCTCAGGGACAAGTCAGAACTCCATTTCAACAAAATTAGACTCAAGGCCCAGAAGAAGATGAAGAAGAGATTGCTGAAGCAAACCATTTCTTTGAGGAAGGTCAACAACCTATTTTTCTAACCGAGGAAGATCAGTTCTCTTAGGAGTCTCTTGCACCAAGTGATCAAGAGCTTGTCCTTGCAAATGATGATTCATGGGTAGTGTAGACCGAAGAATACCAAATCAGAATGCTCTCAGCCATTTGCAGAAGCAGTACAATTTGAGGAGTAGGAATGTGTCTGTTACATTAAATCAGAAAAGGAGAAATTCTTAGAGAGATGCACAAGACAAAGAAACAACACCTGTAGATCAAAATAGAGAAAAGGAGATTGTTATTATGAGTCGGGACAAGACCAATGAAGCTTCTACCAACAATGTAAGGAAGGATAAGGAGGCTCAAAGTGAAGGTCAAAGAAAGGAGTCTCAAACCAAAGGAAAACATGAAAATAAGGACACCACTTCAAAAGAGGTAGACAAGCAATCTAATTTGTTTAGTTTAGAGAATGAAATTTTGAAGTTGAAAGTTTCGATTCCTCTAACTGAACTAGTCAAGAATGATAAATACAAGTCTCATATTGCTAAGATGTTAAAGGTAGATCATATGTCAGATATGGTTAATGTTGCCAATGATGAGCCTGTAATTCTATTTAGTCCAGCTATAGAGGGAAGTCCATAAGATAGTGAAGTCCAACCTTTCTACCTTAGTTTGAAACTCCATGACTTTATCCTCCATAATGCCATGTTAGATTCTGGGGTCTCACACAATCTTTGCCATGACCTCTATTCATTTGATTCGGGAAGAGTGAAATGCCTCGGTCTTATCAAAGACTTGGTATTGTCACTAGACCAAATTCCAACCAAGAATGTGTTGATGGATGTGGTTGTCGCTGATATACCTCCACGGTTTGGCATGTGCTCTCACGGTCTTGGGGAGAAAAGTTGAAAGGCACCCTACAACTTGATTTCTCGTATGCTACTATACTAGTATTTGGGTAGCTTAGAAAATTGTACTTAGAGAAAAAAAGATGAAATTCATGATTAATAGCAAAAAGAGACCTAATAATCACCCAATCCATGCTATACATATCGACCTAGAGTCTTTCATTTTGTATAGTGATACGAGTCTAGTAGATGATGATTGTCAGATTGTTGAAATTTCAGAAGGTTTCGAAGTTATAGGTAGTGTACAGGAAGATTTGATTGCAAAAAAAATAAAAAAGGATGTAGACTGTTTGCAGCTAGAAAGTTCACCTGAAAGGATTGTTGAATCAATGCTAGAAACACAGATTGTTGAGATAGTGAGTCATCCTCCAAAAAGTCAAACAGATCATCCCTCCAAATTTCAGTTTTTAGATGAAGAAGATGGTCTTTGGACCCTGCAAGTTGATGGAGCATTGGGAAAATAAGGAGCCAGGATTGGCATGTGGGTTCATGGTCCCTTGCATCAATCAAGTAAAGTCCCTCGAAATGTGAGATTAAGTTCATATAAGTTGGCTTTTGATTTCCCAAATAATGAGGCAGAGTATGAAGCATTGATTGTTGGCCTTAAAATTCTCAAAAATCTGGGAGCAAAGAAAATTTCAGTTTATGGTGACTCTGAGTTGGTGATTAAACAAGTAAAAAGGGAGTACCAAACTAATCATCCAAGGATACGAGTTTATCAAAATGTTGTCCTTAATATTCTTAAAACTTTTTCAGAACATAAATTATCTTTGATTCCTAGAAGTCATAATTTTATGGCTGATACCCTTGCCACTACAACAACTATGTATAAGATTCCTCTCCACTCAAATAAGAATTTTTGAATTCATGTCAAGCATCATCTAGCTGCCCCTAACAATCTGAGATATTGGCAAGTGTTTTGGGATGATAAACAAATTAATAATTTTCTGCATATGGAGGATGAATTCTTACAGTCCCATATTGATGATGCATATGATGAGAATGATTAGGAAATTGAGGCTTTCGAGGTTTAAACAGTTGAAAGATAATAACATTCCACGAGGTCTTGTGCCTTTGGAAGAGTTATTTGATCGTGATGATGTCACAAAAAATCCCACAATGGTCCCCACAGAAAAAGGTGTTGAAGATATAAATATTGGTACAACTGACAAGCCCAAGATGGTCAAATTGTCGAAGTCTCTATCCCCTGAGGTGAAAAGTAAGTACATTGCTTTAAATGAAAGAATTTTCTAAGGTATTTGCTTGGGACTAATCAGATCTAAAGGTGTATGATAAAGACATCATCTAGCATACTATACCAGTCAAGCTTGATTAGAAGCCATTCCTCCAAAAGTTGAGGAGGAGTAATCCCAAATTGTTTTCATCCATTGAGAAAGAGGTAAATAGACTTTACAAATCTGACATCATAGTTCTTATTCATTTTCCTGAATGGATGTCAAATCTTGTGCCGGTAAGGAAGAAGATGGGGGAGATTCGTCTTTGTATTGATTTCAGGAATTTGAACAAAGTGTCCTTGAAGGACAATTATCCTCTTTCAAAGATGGACCATATTTTGCAGAGGGTAGTTGGGACTTCCAGGATCTCACTTCTCGAAGGATACTCAGGTTACAACCAAATTTTGGTGAATGAAGATGATCAATTGAAAATAGCCTTGAAGACACCATGGATTACTTTTATGTACGCCAAGATGCTGTTTGGATTAAAGAATGCAAGGGCCACAATTTAGCGAGCAATGGGCATTACTTTCGCCAACGAAAATGATGTATTTATGGTTATTTTTTTGGATGATATCACAATTTTTTCCAAATCTGATGACGAGCACTTGCATCATCTAAGAATTATTTTTTAGAGATGCAGAAAATTCGGCATTTCGCTGAATCTAAAGAAGAGCTTATTTTCCATGGAGGAGGGCAAACTGTTGGGTCACATTATTTCCAAAGATGGTATCCACATCGACCCTGTAAGAGTTGAAGCAATCCAACAGTTAGATTTTCCAAGAAACAAAATAGAGATTCAATCTTTTAATGGAAAAATCAATTTTTTGAGGAGGTTCATCCCCAACCTTGTTGAACACTTGAGAGAGATCATGAAGAAAGATAGTGAGGTAAGATGGTCATAAGATGCTAAGAAATCATTCAATGTAGTTAAATTTTCATTGTCTACTGCTCCCACCTTGATCAGTCCTGATTGTATTTCAGATTTTATTATATTTTCATTTGCTTTCGAGCATACTTTAGCTGCTGTGCTACTGCAGAAGAGGGCAACCCATAGATTTTTTCAGTGGAAGTATAAGAGATGCAGTGTTAAATTATAACATTAATGAGAAACAAGATTTATCCTTTAGTGAGAGCTCTAAAGGACTTTCGGGTATATATTCTACATTCACACATTCTAGCTTATGTTCCAACTGCAGCAGTGAAGGAAGTCCTTATGCAAATAGATCCAGAAGGCAGGTAGGGAAAATGGATCGCAACAATGCTAGAATATTATTTGGAGATAAAACCGATAAATATGATCAAGGGAAAAGGTTTGGCAAAGATCATGCCTGAATCTAACTTGCATGCATTGGATATCAATCTAATTGCTGCCCTCTCTGAAGAAGAAGTGGAAGACTCACAAGTACAAGTATCAGAAATGTTTACTTCACCTCCTTGGTACTCTGACATTGTCTATGTATTGAAACATTTAAATCCTTTGTGGAAGTGCCAAAAAGTAGGAGTAGATCATTGAAATTGAAAGCTTCAAAATACTGTATTCTTGATGGTGTCTTATTTTGGAAAGATATGGGTGGTGTGTTGTTGAATTGTCTTGTAGAACCTAAAGAAAAAGATGTGATGAGTGACTTCCACAAGGGAGATTGTGGTGGCCACCTCTTCTGGAAAACTACAACCAACAAGATTTTGAGCGCTGGTTTTTATTGGCCGACTCTTTTTGCTGATGTGTATAAAACTATGATGAGCTATCATGAATGTCAAGTTTTTTAGGGGAAAAGGAAATTGTTACCATTGCCATTGCAACACGTTTCATTTTGGGCACCATTCTAGTAATGGGGTCTTGATTTTGTTGGGGAGATCCATCCTTCATCGTCATCCCATCACAAATGAATCCTAACAACTACAGATTACTTCACAAAATGGATTGAAGAGATCCCAACCAGGTAAGATACTGATTTTGTAGTCATTCAGTTTATTGAATCTAATACCTTGTCAAGATTTGGCTTCCTGCAGAAGATAATCACCGATAATGCTACTGCTTTTAAGTCAAAAAATATGGTGGAATTATGAGAAAAGTATCATATCACATTGGGGCATTCAACCGCTTATTACCCACAAGGGCATGGGTTGGATGAATCTTCCAATAAATCATTGATCAACATAATCAAGAAGGTGTTAGAGGTTGACAAGAAGAACTGGCATAAAAACATTATCAATGATTTATGGGCGGACATAGTAAGTAATAAGAAATCTATAGGCATGTTGCCTTTTTAGTTGGTGTACAAGGTTGATACTATTTTTCCTTCATCTCTTGCTGTCCCGGTTATGAAGATTTTACAGGAAGTGGGCAGCAAACCAAATGATGTGCAACGAAGAATAAATCAGATGATTCACTTACAAAAAACCAGGGAGGAAGTATTTCAGAATACTTCTAAACTTCAAGAAAGAATAAAGAAGATTTATGACCACAAGACTAAAGCAAATAATATCAACATGGGAGATGTAGTTCTTTGTTGGGATGCACAAAATGAAGAAAATGGAAAGCACCGTAAGTTTGAATATCTGTGGAAAGGACCATACAAAATCTCAACTTTGAGAGGCAAGAATTCTTATACACGCTGGAAGAAATGAATGGACAAGATTATTCAGGAGGAGCAATCAGTGATAGGCTTCTCAAGCACTACCTTACTTCAGAAATTTCTGGAAATTTTCATTATCATTGTACATACCAGTTTACTTTCTTGTTAGAGTGTGAAGTGGCTATCATGGGAGCTTGAAGCCCGAGGGGAAGGCCATAAGGCTTCTTTGACTAGTTGCTAGTTTGAAAGATTTAGTTTGTTTTTATTTTTGTTTTTTGAAGTCAGTTAGTGAGTCAGTTTTCAGTTTTGATTTTGGTCTTTGTGTTTTGACTCCATGCCCAATGGATAAGGCTACCTAGTCTACGATGTTCTTGACACCTCCTAAAGGAGCTTCCATCCCTAGATGGAGCCAATGTTAGTGCCTGCCAGTATTTCCAGTCACCATTGATCAAATATGCTATTACAAGGTTTGTGTTAGGGTCTCAAGTCAAATTATTATCAATTCATTAGGTTTTCAAAATAAAAATTTGGTCACTGGCTAGTGTGTCTAGGTCTATTACTATTTCTTTACAAAATTTTATGTTCCATTCATTACCATCACTCAGTTGGATGTGCCATCAATGAAAGGTCATCATCATCATCTCAATGATATCATCATGGTCCTCATTCAACTTATTGTCACCATTAGGTCATTAGGGTTAAATTCATCAAAATCTGCCATTTCATTCATAAATCCAGCAAATGAAGGAGTAGTGATAGGGAATTTTCTCTAAGGTTTTTGTTTCAATATGTAATTTATTTCAAATATCATGTAATAAGTTCTAATTCTCTAAATATGCATTCAAATGTTCCAAAGATACATAGTTTTCAAAGAAAAGTGAAAAACACATGGTGGGCCACCCTACCACTATGAAGAATTTGACTTTTACAAGTTATAAAAGACCACACCAATTCATTTCGTCAGCAAAGAGATCTCACTCATTAGCAAGCCACTTTCACAACATTTTAAAAGGAAAAGGACACTCCAGAAATTGATTTCAAGCAGCCACACTGCGCTTTCTAGTAGCCACACTGCACTTTTGCCTGTAACTATTGTTTCTCAGTTTTATCAGTTAGATTCACGTTTTTATGATGTAATTACTTGTCTTTGGTGCAATAATTATGTAATGAAAAGTAAATAATATTGTTAGGTTGTTTTCATGTAAGTTTAGGCCTCATTTATGAGGGCAGTTCAGTCAAAGTTTAAATGGAGGACTTGTTTTAACCTCCCTAGACATTAGGGTTTTGTTGCACACCTCATGTATTCAGTTCCTAAACTGAAGGATTTGACCCTGAGAGAGGGGAAAATGGTTTTGGTCTATATGTATCTATTTTTCAATCATATAACAGGTTGGACATCAGTGAGTAGAACTCTTGGAGCTTGTACTTCATCACTTTTGCAGAAATTCAAAGGACAATTACAACTATTCTTAAGGAATTATTGTATTGTGAATTTGTGATAATGTTTGATCTCTGTTATTGTCTTACATGAATGATAAGTCCATTCTCTTTCCATGCTTATGGTTTTTACTTATTTTCCTTAAAGGTCATAAACATAATTCTTAGTTTTAAGCTCTGTTTTGTTAGGAATTTCATGTTTATGTCTCTTGTCTTCTAATAAATGAATTCATGCTTGCCATTCTCATTTTGATCTCTGCATTTCCACCCTACAATACATCGAAAAAACCCCAAAGTATCACAATGGAATAAATACCCTGCTCCTTTATATCTCTTGCAGCTGAACCCTTTGATCTTTTGACCTAGGTCCCTGATTTTCCCTTCCGATCCAACAAAACCCTAAAATTTTCAAAACCCTAGAGCTAAACATATCTGGCCTAACATCTTTTCCCATTCCAATCATCATTGGCTGTGAATTCATAGAGAGATCCCTCTATGGTTTAGCAGGGCTAGCTGTTGAACCCTAGTGGTTTGAGGTTACCTCCTTCGATCTCCCTTCTCATCCTTGGGATATTGTGGAGGATAACAAGTTTGAAAGACCCTTTTTATCGATACAAAGAATTTTTCATGGGAGACCCCCTGCGTAGTGGGGTTTTCATTTGTTTACATGCATTATTTGTCAGGTTACAAGCCATTGTGCCATAAGGAAAGCTTATTTTCAATGCGGTGGAGGATTATCCTTGGGCCAGAGAACCCAGAAGCCTTACCTAAATGGCCTCCAACCATGCACTTGTTGCATCCATCATTCCCGCCACAAGGATTTTTGCAATGAGGGATATGTATCTTTGCGAGTAGCCAAATGCCCCGACAAACCTAGAATGACATCTATGTGTCACTTGTAGGCTTGAAATGGATTCTGGAACTGTTGGCATGTAACAGGAGAGGAAAAAACCTCTTGGAAGCTCATGCCAAGCCCATGATAAGTAATGGGCACCAGAGCACCTGTGATGCCATGTGAGGAATTTCCTACCTGCAGGCAAGGAAGGACCATGGGTTAGAAACCCATTAATGAAGCTATCACCCAAGCTCAGTAGGGGTAGCACCCTTGAACATGCTAGTAAACCCTTAGCGTCAACATCGAAGCTTGAACTTGATTTGGAGGTCTGCCAGACCTCTGAAGCAAAGCCATAGTTGGAAATATCGGCTCGGGGGAGACTGTGAGGCAGTCGAGCTTGTCCTTGGGGAAATCACAAAGATCCCTTTCTACTTCATTGCTTGAGGAAACAACCCATTAATGAAGCTATCACCCAAGCTCAGGAGGGGTAGCACCCTTGAACATGTTAGTAAACCCTTAGTGTCAACATCGAAGCTTGAACTTGATTTGGAGGTCTGCCAGACCTCTGAAGCAGAGCCATAGTTGGAAATATCGGCTTAGGGGAGACTATGATGCAGTAAAGCTTGTCCTTGGGAAAATCACAAAGATCCCTTTCTACTTCATCACTTGAGGCAATGTTGAAGTCCCCTCACTGGGCCATAGCAGATTGGTGAGGGACGTGGATATGTTGTGGTGCATGTTAAAAATAGCAACAAGAAATCCTAATTTAATTCATCCTTGAATTAAATTAGGAATTAAATCGAAATTATATTCTCATAGCAACTTGTAATAGTTAACTAAGTGTTGATGCCTCGAAAATCGTTGCAACAACATCAGGGAAAACCACCCGGTCCGGACCTTAATGCAGCTCCTTTTCTGTTTGGTGTGGTGGCTCCAACTGGAAATAATGGGACCAGTTTCCCAATAATAAATAAAAGGGGATGGATAAATGAGTGGTTTTCTAATAAAATGGTGATGGATGAATGATTTAATATAAAAAGTAAAAATATGAATAACTATCCTATCCCGGGAAATTTCTTTTTCTAAGTGCAACGTTTGATAATATCTATTCACAAATAAGCATATAGATGACTCTATTTGATAAACAAAGACATTCATTCATATAATAATACTTTGTTTAAATAGTTGAACCCAAGTAATCAATAAAACATGTTACACTTATCCTTTATATATCACCAATACATATATGACTAAAAGAATAACATCCCTTAAACATCCAATAGTGAAAAATATAAGGAATGATGTTGAAAACACATACATATATTCAATGATAGCAAGAGTAATCAAATAACGATTCACATAAAAGAATGAAACTAGATCATAGATAGTAGTACCATATGTGTTGTAAATCATTCCCGATATCGATCGCAATTCTAATGCCTTTTTCCCACTCAGAGATACTTTCATATCAAGGCAATAGTGCACATCCCATAAAAGATTCTTCGTTAGAATTTGGAATAATGGCCCAGTCTTTGTATAAAAAAAATATACCGGAAGCACAATAGTGCAACTTCCAGGTTTGAGTCTTATACAAAAACTGAGTACCCTTTCTAAATGCATGAAAGGGTCTATAAATACTAATTAAACTAACTAACTTCAAAAATAAAATGCTATTTAATTGGTACAACTAGATCTTGAATATCTTCTCCAAAGCAGGTTTGTTGGTAGTTGGCAGCATGATTCATCACTTCGGCTGTTCTCCCTTTGATCTGAGTTGGCAGATTGCAAGCATCGGTTCCAATTCTGGAGGGTGGCTCTCTGACTGTACGGTTTTACTAAGAACAACCAATAGATGTCCAAAGTTAAACTTTGGATGCCTGCGATTAACCTTCCATTCTTCTCCAACTCCTGATTGCATGCTTGGTCCAATGTCTTAGCTGATAGAAATTTACCTGGGGTACATTGTGAAATCATATTAGACAGATAGAGAGTGTTATTGATTAATTCAATTAAGTTACTTGTAGATAATCTACATCTGGAAACTTCTCTCTCTGCCTTCATCAGCTGTGACTGCCATTTTAAGAATAGGATCTCCTTGTGTGATTCTAGGATTTTGGGTAGATTTGCTGCCTGTCCCTCACTGGTGTCTTGCCAAGCAAGAAAATTTGTCAGGGTCTCGTCGGCATGCTCCAAATCCTGTCTAGCATGAACTGATTTATCAATTATTGATGCTGTTATTTTACAAAGGGGCTCAACTTGAGAAATATTATGACATAACAGTCTTAACTGTGTCACCAATGCCTTGTTAATTTGTAGCGCTTTTGTTCTGAAATCGGAAGGTTGTGGAAGACTCTTGAACTTCTCTATTTGAAGTGATAGCTAAGCGATTTGCTCATCTTTCATTTTCGCCATTAGTTCATTCATCGTCTTTAACTTTGCCAATGCTTCTGATAATTCTTTCTGCTTTTGAATTATGCTTGAGTGTATTCTCTGTTTTTCTTCAAGCAACTGCTTATTCAATTGATTATTTAATTGCTGTTGTGTTGATAATTGTTGTTCCAACTGTTCAACTTTCTATTGTGCTTTAGACAACTGTGTTTGAAACAAAATAATTGCTTGGTCTTTTTCTTTAAGTAGATTACTCACTTCTGATGCCTTGTCCATAGTGGCTGCTGAATAAGCTCCGACATACTAGGAAAGCTTTGTTAGGTCATCGGAAGGATCAAACTCTTCTTTCCAAACTACATTAGCTGTCTCTGTTTGCTCTGGAAACAGGGAAGGTTGACCAAGTCTTCTCCTTTTCCGTTGTATTTTCACTACAGCCCTGTGTTTTGGACTGTAAAAAACATCTAATGGAGGTATGTCCTCCACCTACAAAATGGTTTGGTCAGAGGGATCTTTTGGAATTATTTCTAAATCTGTACTAGGGGGTAGGCCACTTGTTCCTTCATTCAGAACCTTTGTTGACGCTGTATCCTGTGTATCTGTTGCTTTGGGTGTATCGACACCTTTTGGACCTTCCAGATTGCTTATGATGGAGTCAAATTGCTGCCATTCTTGGAGTAGTTTCAGATCAATCTGGGTATCCACATTAATATTTTCGCTGCCCTTATCCTGCTCCTTTTTCTGCTCTTCCTCCTATACTTTCTCCTGCTCTTTCTCTTTATCTCTCTCGAGAATCTTTGATGCAACAGGAGGTTTGTCGATGAGTTGCTGTTTAGGCTCGCTTGATTATATCATCGGGGCAGTAGCTAATAAATTCAGAGGCAGAGTTTGGAACCTTTGTTCTTTGAGTTTATTGAATTCTACTAAGCCTTCATCATTATATCTCATTTTAGCCAGTGCTTGAAACTGGAATAATGACTTTGCTGAAGAAAATAAGTCATCAAAATCATCTTCCTTATGATCAAACCTTGTGAGTTTGGCCTATTCAAGCACATTGTAGACAAATTTCCTTGGGCAAGATTTAGCATGTTTATTTTCTCTGCTTCCTTCTCTGCATGCTTATAATCGTGCAAAGTATAAACACCACATATTAGAGGAAAAGTAGGCCAAACCTGCTTTTTTGAAGTCCTTAGAGTCTTGGATGCTCCTGCGGACGTAATTTGATAGACTAATTATCGGGCCAGCAGCTCGTCGGGTATGTACAGAGGAAGGACATGAGGCCTGGAAAGGCTACCAAAAACCCTTATGTATGTGAATTTATCCTCCCCAAACCAGTTTCCTAGAGCGGTTAGGTCAATCTCTGCTTGTGAAGAAATCTTCGAGGCAGGCTTGTCAAAAATGTCACGGTAAATGGGCAACATAAAACCATTACAAATTTGATACAGGTGGTCCTTATAGTGTGCTTTCCACAACTTCTGGTGATAAATGTGAATTAGCATGGGGTCTTATGGAGCCCATGTCCACCCCAGTGCAGGAAATTCAGAGTTAAAACAAAGAGTATCTAAAATATAAGCACTAAAATAAAATAGAGGAATAGACCTATCGATCACATGAGTTTTATTTCTAAACTCAAGAATAGAAGTGGCTAACTTATCTGACAATATATTTCCCAAATCCATTATCTCACTGTTAACTGCCGCTTCCATTAAAGGAACCATTTCAATCGTGAATTTTGCAGAATCATGTAATCCCCAAATCCTACACATCATTGCCCCGGCATAACAATAAGGAGAACATAATGAATCCACAGAGTACTTACTTGAAGATTCATGTTTGTGCCTTGCGGGGTTCTGTCTCCATTCTCGAATAGGGGCTGATTCAGTTTCATTCTCACTTGTGAACTTCTCCAGAAATGCTTTATTGTACTTCTTTTGTGGTTCAGGCAAGTGATACATTTTTCTTAAATCATTAGGTTGGAATGAGCCGAAGACTCTTCCGTTGACTGTGCAAAATGTTCTATTCATAACAGGGATTTATTCTACTGCCCATCGCACTACATCTTTATATGGAAGAATTTTTTCTCGAGCTGCTATTCGGTGTAGATATGAGTTGGCTAAGTCCTTCAGGGAAGCCTCTGACTTTCTAGTTGAATCTGCAGTAGCTTGCACCGATACCGTTTCAGGTTCTTCAGCTTCAATTAGATTATATATGCTTTACCAGCTTGCGTTGCCGAGGCCGAGACAAGTAGTGTCTGAAATCAATCCTTTCTTGCTTGGTCCTTGATCAGTGGTAGATTTCCCTGTTACTGCAGGAGTTGATGCTGCCGCAAATCTCTTGGATTTCTTCCCCATTTGACTTGAATTTTTTGTTTCGGCGGAGCTCTGCGTAGGGAATAAAATGATCGTAATACAAAGAATAGGTGGTGCGAGCCAATATGAAAGAGTTATATCAATTAACGAATAATGAAGGATTAAAATAATACTGCCGCGGATACAATCTCGGCGGAGATCTCGACATAACTGCTTCATTAATTGGCCACTTTAACCTATCAATCATTTTAAATACCCATCATATCGTTTATACGCTGAATGATTCATTCAAGCGTGGCTTGAGTTTTTTGGCAGATAATCACAAGTGAGTCACTATCGGGAACAGGAAGGCTTTTAATAATAATCTAAAATAATATATGCAAGCCTTTTCAATCTATTCTTAAACTCGCACCTAGCTTTATCGGATCACAATCGGAGAAATGCTTGGGTAGTAATATTTGTGATTGAAAAATCCCCGATCCCCGATGGCGATACGCCTTATCGCATCGGGAGTTTTTTAAAGGTGTCTTTAATGTGTGTGCACTAAATTCCCCGATTGCCGATAGCGATATCGCATCGGAGAAAAGTGGGAGGGCCTTTTGTTACACTTGCTTGCCTTTCCCGATAACCAATAGTTATTCACTTTTCGGATCGGGGTAAACTAATGGGTCTTTGTATTATGTATCCCTTGTTGTTGCGATATGCGATCTTGTGATTGCTTTATCGCAACAATAAAGAATTATATATTTATTTTATAAGACCAATTCATATTTGTTCAAAAGGTTTATAATATATTGTTTCCTTTGGACCTTTTGATGAAGGATGAGTTGATACCAATTTTATTCACACATCTATAAAAGGGACCCATTTCATATTATAGTTAAAAAGAATTTTTTTATGAAAACTAAGTTAATTTGAATAGTTGGATTAGTAAATTCAAGTTGGAAGTCTATCTAGAGTCATGTAGAGTGATCCCTAAATTTTAGGGGCCCAGGTTGAGTTATTTTGAGTTGTAATCAATTAACTCAGTCTAAGTGAGTTATAGTCAGTTAAACTAGTTCTAATTGTTGGAGGAACTAGTAGGAGGTCTAATAGTGGGGACGGGTACGAGTGCATCTTCACTACCACACCAGTTAACTGAAGATTCACTCATAAATAACTCATGCATGTCAGTTCAGAGGAAGACACAGTTGAGATTAGAGTTCATTGACAGTGTACTATCAGTTGTATAATTTTCCGAGTTGTACAAATGGTGCATAAATCAATTGAGGGCCTATGGATGGATTGTGCAGTTATGGGTGAAGAATTTCCTAATTAAATATGGGCTAATTCTCTCTAGAATTGCGTAAGGAAGTAGGGGCTTGGTAGACAACAAAATTGGCTAAGTGTTGGCTTGAGCTGGCTTTTGAGGTAGAGAAATAGATTATACTTGTGCATGAATTGTTCGGGTTGAACAAGCATTGTATTTTTTGTACAATTTTCTCAAATTCTCTACAAATCTCGCTCTAAGACCATGTAGAAAATCTGACTATAGGTTAACCCGATAATGCAATATACATCAAAGCAAAATACTATAACCTACTTCTACTATCAATTTGTGGAAGCTTAAAGATCGAGTTGAACAATATAACCAGAAGAAGAAGAATCAATGCACGTGAAACACATGAAAATAATTTGGGGAAAGCCTCAGCTAAAAACCCCACTATTTGTATTATCATATAAGGTGGAAATACATAGGAATTATACAAAGCCTTAGCTCTCACAGCTAGCCAGCTCTCAGTACAATCCTCACAGATG